>MVGC01000169.1:0-46067 GCA_003589665.1 Aspergillus sclerotialis | reverse complement strand
GTTGGAGCTTTGGGAGGAGTATGGTAGGTATCTTGATACTGTTGGGTCGTAGATATGGTTGGAGTAGTAAGTATAGATGGAGATTGGGAGTCGGGAAGGCTCGAGTAACTTGCTTGCTCTTGAACACTTGGAACACTTTGCAGCTGATTTACTAAAATTCAAGTCTATTTGCACCTTGACATATCCAGTAATACCTAAAGCCCTAGACATGTCCGTCCTTGTGTACATCCAATCTATAACCACATCACGAAAGACAAGCGACAAAGACATCAAATGAATAGAATGAATTCCCATATACTGTACAGAATCTGAATTGAAAAGTAGGTCATGGCTCCCTGCCAACCTCATTCCAACAATAACCAGACAACAAAACAATACCCTCACTGCCAGACACCATATATGTTTTATTCATATTACACAATAACCTCACCCAGATCCACATGAACCGGCTTCCAAGGCGCTGCGCCATTCTCCTCCGTCGAGCTGGGCACACGCACTTCTAGCGGGCTGTACAGATACCATCCCTTGAGCGCCGCCACAGCGGCCTTGGATCTCGCCTCCATTAGACTGCCACCAGCACCCTCGCCCAGTTTATCCTTTCCAGAAAAGATACCAACAACGAAAACGGGGTGTCTGCTCTTCCTACCGGTTTCGCTGATAATCCTAGCAACAGGTGGTTCGAAATCTTCCCTAGCACACAACCGACTGAGGTCACGTGCCGGTTGGGAGAAGTTGAAAAGTTCAGTGATATTGAGGTGTCGAGAGAGGAAATGCTGTTCAAAGAATCGCTTCGCGGCAGGGCGGCCTGCGTGCAGATAGATAGCGCCCATGACGGCTCGGACGAAGGAGGCGCTGGCTTGATCAGGGGTAGCACCCCTAACTGCTGTGTTCGATTCGGTCGTGATGTCGCCGAACTCATCATCATAGACAATCCTTGATGATAAGGAGTGTCTCCACGATTTGCGATCGGGGTTCGGTCGGGTTGTACTTATTGCTGTATCCGTGTTCAAGTTTGTACCTGGAGCCATTCTCTTAAACTGTAGCAAACCAGGGTCAACCTCGCCGCCAGGCGCAGCCGCGTATTCCACACCCCATTCCCTTGTCATCGCCGCTAAGGTCTTTGGCCCGACATATGCAAACATAGCTGCAAAGACGACCGTCAAGGGAAGTCGAGGATATGTGCAAAGGAGGTGTTCTGAAGTGTAATAGGTCATCAGATCGTGGCCAAGGATAGCCAATGATTCATTATTGAAATTGGGATTGGGGTCTGCCGAAGGGTCCACAAGGGTACGTGCTAATGTCTCGAGAGGTAATCGTGAAGGGAGATAAAGACGACCATGGAGGGCGGCAAGTTTTGCGGACTCGCGTGCGGCTTTGATCGGAGGTGAGGGAAGATGGAGCCTTTGTTCTTCGGGACTGAGTTTTCGAATCGGTTGCCCCGGTGGTTGCTCTTCTGTCACTGATTCATTTTCAGCCTGGAGAGCCGGCGACGCAGACGATTGATGCCGTAGTCCAGCATAGACATTTCGCTGCAGGCGGCTACCAGTCCGGAACCCTGGTGATAGGGCCGAACTGCTCCATCGCAGGAGCTGCAGCCTTTTCATCTGGGCAATTGTTCAAATTAAACAATGTAGATATCAGAAACGAAAGAAAAGAAAAGAATGAAGGCCCAGGGGTTGGCGTGGAGGCTTGAATGGAGACCCGAACTGGACAAAAAGCGAGTACCAAGCCAATTTGGTCGCTGGAGAAAAATGTCGGCGAAAGTCACGGGTTTGCCAAGCCTGAAGATGCTGGTTGCGCGCTAGTCCGTATTTGGTACTAGCGTCACGGGTCCAGGTCGGAGGGATGTTCATCTCGCCTTGAACTTGATCATTGTTCCAACATCCATTGCCTTGTCTCCTTTCTAAATTCATCTTATCCTCCCTTATCCAAGATGGGTGGTGGTGGCAAGATCCCGTATGTCCTTCTATTCAATCGACCTACTGCTCTCATTGGACGGATGGGGCTAATTGATTCCACACAGGTACCCCAAGGAAGTCTGGTCTCCCGCTGGAGGCTGGTACGCTCAGCCCGCAAACTGGAGAGCCAACACTGCTCTTATGGGACTCTGTATGCTTGGAATTTGTGCAGTGACCTGGAGCATTAGCGCCGACAGGGAGCATCGCGACAGGATGCCGCAGCCCGGCAGATTCTTCCCCAGCCGATAGTCAGTCTATTCCGAGCCACTTTGCTTTCAGGATCCGCAATACTGATTGCTTACTTGTTTTATAGCTGGAGCCGAGAAATCATCGAACATGAAAGACAACAAGCTGCCTCAAAGAACGAGTCATAGAAGGATACACCAGTGTGTTGGGTGAAAGAAAGCCCTCGAGGATATTGTGGTATTTGGTTTCGCTTCATGTTTTGTGGATTGTATAACAATAGAAGGATGGTCTTCAATTAATTCGTCTGAAAGTACATCTGGGGAGATTCTTCTAGTGTTCTATACAGTCGCTGTGTGTACAGACGGACCCGTTCCGTGAATTCAGTTCCGTTCCACAACTCCCTTCCATCGCTAGAAGTTGATATCTTCGGAATACCAATCTGTTCCACCACAAAGCCTGCTGCAACGGTAGCGAAGATCAAAGCAATCGCAATGTGCGTTCGTTCATCCGAGGATTCCGTAGCTCTCTTCCAATTGTCGGATTTCGCGAGGACGGACTCAACCACTTGGACAGGGTGTCTATTATCACTCACAATCCCTTGAGCCAATGCTCCCAAGTACGAATTGCCAGCACCAGTTGGATCAACCACTGCCTTTGCTCCGGGAGTATTCGGTTCATGATAGGCGGGTAACCAGAGTCTTTGAGTTTTAGAGTATGCGTAGCTTCCATGCTTTCCAGCTCTGATGACAAGATGGCCGGCCCCTTCAGGACCAACACCGGACGCTAGTATCCTCTTTACTAATTCGCGCCCAGATTCACTATCTTCACTCCATCCCTCTTGGCCAAACATCATGCCTAATTCTAATTCGTTAGGACTGACGACATCTACAACCCGTGCTGCCGCAAAGAACTTCTCCTGTTCTTCAGGCGTGCAAAGATCGGGTACAGGTTCCCAGACAAAAACAGGCCTTCTCGAAGCATCATTCGAAGATGGCGCTTTTCCTAGCTTTCGTAGTTCTTCTCGCCTCTGGAGTACCTCTTTTACAATGGATATGCAACGAGCGGAAGAGCATACCATGTGGAAAGTCTTCGAAAATACTTGAGAATCGGATAGCATTGACGGCTCAAGCCGGAGTTTTGGAGTCAGGTATTTGAAGTCTTTGTATGTTGTTATTACCGCATCATTCCACTTGGTATTATGATGGACACAAACCTCGCTTCTCATTTGGATGATAGCCATTCCACGCCCTAGTGGTCAATCTTCCCTTGTCTTCTCTGATCGCACAATTTGTATCCCACGATTTTATCACATCCAGAACTTCCGGAGGGAAATCCGATCCAACATCAACAATCCAGCCTACTTTCTGGGAATGCGCCCGCTCAGCGACTAGGCGTGCGCCGACGACAGCGAAGGAGGCTGCACCGCCTAGAACGTTTTGTACATTAGGCCTGGATCCTCCGAAATCAATGTCATCTATATTAAAAAGCGCCATGTCAGTGCACAACATATAGTTATCGATGAATGCGACTGTATCATACCGAGAATGAACATGCCTAATGTTACAAACTCGACATTGCTGTCGGAGGACTGGGCTGGAATGGCAGCTTCCCCCATAATTAGCGGAAAAAAAAAGAAAAAAAAAAAAATCTATCAAAAGGGGTCTATTGAAAGAGTTGATAACTTATGAATTGACTTGAAGTAAATCGACTTGATGGAGGGGATCGGGTCTATAATACATACCGGCTGATACCGATAACGTCATGATGGAAGCAGGCGAGCTGTCGCTGGTGATGTATTGTACGGTAAGATCCACAATTCCTTTGGCCTTAGCAACGGATCAGGAGAGTTAACCATTTCTCCCAACTAAGCCCCTGCTGCAGTTCATCTACTTTCAGGGATCTTGTTACTACGAAGGGGAACTGATTCATATCGCTTACACGTTTTCTTTGTTCTACTGCGCACCGGTTTCCTTTCTTTATCCCTGTCTTCGGACATCTGTTATCCTCCAGGTTGTCCTGAGCTGTCTCCGAGAACATCGTCTCCCTAGGTCAACAAGAAGGAACTTTCAAGATGGCGAGCGGAGGCCATATGCACAATCTTACCACCCTCATCAAGCGGTATGTTAGTATTTCTTATGCTCGAAGTTTGAAGCCACATTGGAATTGCGCCTTCGGTTTTCCCAGTCATTCGGCCCTACTGACAATGCATACTTGCCAATAGGTTGGAAGCCGCAACCTCCCGTTTGGAGGATATGGCCATGACCCTTGATGATCCCACTTCGCCCAAGCATATAACCCCTTCTACTGCACCAACCCCCGTGCCTCCTGAACCACCACAACCCGCTCCAATTCCTGCACCTCCGGCCGCCCCCCCAGTTCCTCCGCAAATCGAAGACTTTGATGAGTTGATTAAGGGCGACGTGCGCAAGTTTGTAGAGTTGGCAGAGAAGCTTGGAGGACTTGTCGAGGAACAGGTGAGATAACCGAGCTGTATCATTGAAGCTGCAGCGATTATTGACTCCTTCATTAGTCCAAAGCCTTCCTGCAAGCCTTCGAAGCCGAGCGAACCTACCTCTACGTTTCCACGAAGGCTAAGAAGCCTGAACCGCAACCCCCGGAGCTCATGACTGAGCTACATAGGGCTTCTGATAGCATCAACAATATCCGTGAATCGAACAGACCTTCGCCGCTTTTCAACCACTTGAGCGCGGTCTCCGAAGGCATTGTTGCGCTGGGGTGGTTCTTTGAGTCCAAACCCGCTGACTTTGTCAGCGAAGTCCAGGGAGGTGTTGAATACTACGGCAACAAGGTGTTGACGGATTATAAGGAGAAGTGAGTACCTAGACGTTGGAGGTAAGATATATGGCCACTGACATTTCCTCTCCTAGGGACCGTACCCACGTTCAATATATTCAAGCGTACTACCAAATCTTCCGCTCGCTCGCTGGCTATCTAAGAAACCACTACCCCCGGGGCCTTACTTGGAATGACAAGGACGGAATCGACGCGAAAGAGGCTTTCAGGCAGGTTACTTCTGACTCCGGAGCTGGCGCCGGAACTAGCAATGTAGCACCGCCTCCTCCACCTCCACCTGTACCAGTCCTCAATGTGCCTGGCGGAGTACCTCCTCCTCCCCCTCCGCCGGGAATGCCGCCTGCGCCAGCTGCAGCTCCGGCGCCAGACATGTCTGCCGTTTTTGATCAGCTGAATCAAGGAGACGCCATTACCGCCAACCTTCGCAAGGTAGACAAGTCGGAGATGACTCACAAAAACCCCAGCCTTCGCGCCAACTCGACCGTTCCCGAGCGCTCTGGTCCCCAAGGAACCTCTGCCACCCGTTCCAAGTCCCCAGCGCCTAGCAAAAAGCCTAAGCCAGAAAGCATGCGCGCACGCAAACCGCCGCGGAAAGACCTAGAAGGCAACAAATGGTTCATCGAGAACTTCGATAACCCCAGCGAGATTGTCGAGATCAATGCCCAGCAGAACCAATCTATTCTCATCTCCCGGTGTAACAAGACCATTGTGAAGGTCAACAACAAGGCCAATGCTATTGCTATCGACAATTGCAATGGCCTCTCAATCATTGTGGACTCTCTCGTTAGCAGCTTGGATGTTATCAAGTCCCCCAAGTTTGCTCTCCAGATCGACGGCGTCATCCCAACTCTCCTCCTCGACCAGATCGATGGTGCCACTATTTATCTGGGTCTTCAGAGCCTAAACACTGAAGTCTTCTCCAGCAAATGCACAGGGATCAACATTATGCTTCCGCCTAAAGAGGGAACCGATGATGATACCAAGGAGTGCCCTGTCCCTGAGCAGATCAAGACCTATGTCAAGGATGGCACCTTGGTTAATGAAATTGTTGAACACGCTGGTTAAACCAACGGCTCAGCTTTTGGGATCCAGATTGGTTAGTGTGCAGATGTGTTTGGAATTCAATTTTTTGAGTACATTTAAGGGTGAGTGACACCATTAGAAAGTAGTGGTCGTCCGCCTGGTCTTTGTATTTCTACCCATACTACATGCGTTCTTCAAGCGACATAATCAGTTCTTTCAATATTTTACTGTTGTACTGAAATTCCAGATAGACTCCAATCACATGTCTAGAGTACCATTCAGCTTTTATGGAGAACCACCTTTTATAGCGAACCACAAACATCTATCTTATAAGCAACACTACCAATAACTTGATTTCGTCCATCCAGATTCTGCCAATAAGTATATACCGCTTTCCAGACCGCCTTCTGCATTTACACAAGCGGGGACATGGCGGGGAACTCTTCACCGCCTAGCCAATTTTTTTTTCTAGTCAGATATCGCAGTCAAAATATCAGTAGATCTTTCCCGATAAACTCCCCTGCCCATCTTCACATTTTTAACCCTCCACCAAAGTCCAATTGGCCTATATTCAAAATGGGGGAAGCAGAGATCCCATCCGCGACATTCGACACCATTCTAACCCTGGACTTCGGGTCGCAATATGTGAGGACAAACTAGATAAAGCGTTGCAATGCTTCTGATCTTGCAAGACTAATTTCATTGATGTTGTACTCTAGACTCACCTAATCACCCGAAGACTCCGCGACCTAAACATATACAGTGAAATGCTACCATGTACCCAAAAGCTTGCCGATTTGCATTTCAAACCCAAGGGCATTATCCTCTCGGGCGGTCCCTACAGCGTCTACGAGGACGGCGCACCCCACGTTGATCCCGCATTTTTCGAACTTGGCGTCCCTATTCTTGGAATCTGCTATGGTCTTCAAGAGATCGCTCACCGATTGGGCAAGGATAATGTTGTTGCTGGCACTGCGCGCGAGTATGGACATGCCGATTTAAATGCGAAGAGACTGGACAACCAGGGTCATGTAGATAGACTGTTTGCTGGCATTGAAGACCATATGAAGGTTTGGATGAGCCATGGTGATAAGCTGGCGAACTTGCCTGAGGGGTTCCATGTTATTGCTACGACTGCAAACTCGGAGTATGCGGGCATTGCTCATGAGTCAAAGCCGATCTATGGTGAGTCTTGTTTGACTTAGACAATTGAGATGCTGGGCTAATGTCATGGTGGTGGATAGGTGTCCAGTTCCATCCCGAAGTCTCGCATACGCCCAATGGCTCGAAGCTTCTGAAGAACTTTGCGGTGGATATCTGTGGTGCTGGGCAAGGCTGGGTTATGTCCAAGTTTGTGGATCAGGAGATTGCTCGTATCCGTCACCTAGTCGGTGAGAAGGACCATGTTCTTGGTGCTGTCAGCGGTGGTGTCGACTCAACCGTGTATGTTCCCTTTCTGATCCCACCCTATATTGCTACTAACTAGGAGATAGTGCTGCTAAGCTGATGAAAGAGGCTATCGGCGACCGATTCCATGCCGTCCTCGTAAACAACGGCTGCTTGCGCCTAAACGAAAGTGAAACCGTCCAAGAGACTCTCGGCAAGCACCTCGGCATCAACTTGACTGTCGTCGACGCCTCCAAGCGATTCCTTGACGGCCTCAAGGGTGTCACAGACCCGGAGAAGAAGCGGAAGTTCATCGGCGGTACCTTCATCGATGTCTTCGAAGAACAGGCTGCAAAAATCGAAGCCGAAGCCGAACACCTCGGCGCTAAAGTCAAATGGTTCCTCCAGGGTACTCTTTACCCAGATGTCATCGAGAGCATCTCATTCAAGGGTCCCTCAGCGACTATCAAAACCCACCACAACGTCGGTGGTCTACCTCGTACGTTATACCCTCTTCCCTCTTCTAACCCCAGAATTATATATCTAATCCAATTTGAAAAGAGCGCATGATCGACGGCCAAGGAATGCGCCTCATCGAGCCCCTCCGCGAACTCTTCAAAGACGAAGTCAGAGCTCTTGGCCGGGAACTCGGTATCGCTCACGAACTCGTCATGAGACACCCATTCCCTGGCCCCGGTATTGCCATTCGTATCTTGGGTGAAGTCACCCCCGAGCGTGTCGACATCGCCCGAAGAGCCGATCACATTTTCATCTCCATGATCCGGGAAGCGGGTCTCTATGACCAGATCTCTCAGGCCTATGCTGCTTTGGATCCCAGTAAGGCTGTTGGTGTTATGGTATGACTTCCCTCCCAACAACTATCGGTAAAGCGGATCTTTATGGGTACTAACTGCGTGTCTAGGGTGATAAGCGCGTCTACGCTGAAATAATTATCTTGCGTGCTGTCGAAACTACCGATTGTATGTCTCCCTTTCTTTTACCGCTATCAACTAGTGTTCTGTTGCAATGCATACTGACAAGAAAACAGTCATGACAGCAGGCGCATTCCCATTCGAAAACGCATTCCTGAGTAGATGCGCAACGAGAATTATGAATGAGGTTCACGGTGGTATGTCTCCCTTCTTCTTTTCCCAAAATCGTCCCTCTTCCTCCGTCCATTCCCATCGACCATACTAATATCACATCTAGTATCCCGAGTCCTGTACGACATCTCCAGCAAACCACCTGCTACTATTGAAATGGAGTAAATAAGTAAATAAATGCGGGTAATTTAATATAGACGGGTAAAATAGATGGGATGAGATTACGTCCGTACGTATGCTAGACGGGTTGGATAGGGTCGATTTGGGTACTTCATTTTCTACCTAAGCTATTTATTTATCTACATTCACATTTCCTGATAGAATTGCATGATGAATTTATGAAATAAGTTTTAAAATTTGTTTCAGTCTTGTTCTTATTACTGATGTTCCTATCCTTTTCTTCCTAAGTTATGTATGTTGTAAGTGCTTAGGTTGGTAGGAGGTATGTACCATGGCCATGCCTTATGTGCATTTGCATACTGGGCAACGTAACATGGGTTGCTGTCTTTGGCGTAGCAGATATCGAAACGTATGTAATTTGGATTTTATAGTGAATTGAGAGGAGATCGATCTTCACCGTTGATTATTCGAGTCGTTATCTCTCTGTCTGTGTGTTTTGCCTGACGGATAGACAGTTCGTATGGGAATAATCGGATCAAGGAGGTGAAAGCGAGATCTTCTAAGCGAAACAGCAGGTACAAACGGGGGTATATGGTATGCTTATGCGGTGATGACCAGCGCCGAAGTAAAATTAAAGAGATGATGGGCCTGCATCTTGTGTTGTCTGTCTGTTAGTGGACATCAAAAAAGTATTGCATCATTGTAAGTTCATCATTCCGAGGCGGAAATCTTCAAAATTGCACAATTGACGGCCTATGAGACCAATGATTACCAATCAGGCGCCAGCGACTGGGTGGGTAATTTAGTTGAGTCAAGACTCGCGTTTTTGTACATCAAGTCCTCTAAGTCTTTTGGCTAGTAAGCTCTCACCGGCCTCAGAGCCACCATAGCCGGCGTCGCCTTTGCTGAGCTTGTGGTACAAATCGGAACCAGGATCATAAGCACTAGTGGCACCGTGACTCAACAAAGGAGACGGTTCGGGACGCCACGAAAGCGGAGATTCTCTTAACGCCGGAATGGGTTGGAATGGGAGTGGTGTTTTCCCAATCATTCGTTGGCTTTCGTTCGTCGACACTGGTGTCGGCGATCTATCGAGAACTGTGGAACGGTGGAATGGATTTGATGGGTCAGCTGGCTGCTCATAAGCCGGGCCTGAGGTCTGGCCAACGCCCCGTCTCAGGGACGCTTTGTCTGCGGCCAATTTAGCACCCATGTTAGCCTCCCGAGACGGCTTGTATGGCGTGTATCTTGGATCAGGGTGCTGTATTTCATTCCGCAGTTTCTCCTGGCTATCGGGAACTCGGTTGGCGAAAACAACACGGATGCTTGAATGGAGGTAGAACCGGCCTTTTGATGGGCAGCATATGTTAAGATGAATCAAGTATCTCAGAGTTGGTTTATCCTTGGGATCTTCCGATGTATTCAAAGACGCTTCAGGGCGGTCAGTACCATAATTCTTTCGAGCATTTAATGGCATGTCGATTATGGGACCTGCGGAGTAGCTTCTTTGTCGAATGAATGTTTTAGTTCCAGGCTCCATGTCGCTCAGATCATACGGAACGAGAAACAGCTTGACAGCTGTCTTGTTGGGATTCTTTATCATGACCTGTAGCTGTCCTTGCTGAGGAATCCTGTAGCATCCACCAGGTGGACATTTAGGCGACTCTGCCCTCCTGTTTCTCTTCTCCCGCAAACGACGTGCTTCCACATCATTCGATCTGGATGGAAATGCCTCATTCATTTGGTCGCCGCCTGGACATCCTGGGCTCCGGTGATGCCTCCGACGTCGGCTCGGACTGGAATCATCCTTCGGGAGAGAGTTCTCAAGATCAATTAGGCCAACATAAGGACTTGGGTTATCATCAGAGATGGAGCGACCTGTCCCTGAAGTAGGATAACTGTAAAATACTGCAGGAAACGGTACCGTCACATGCGGCGGACATTTGAGGTTGGATTTGCACTTCCCCTTACCCAGAACACCGATCTGAGCAGTAAAATCTAATGGTTTGGATGGATTCATTGACATCCTTCCACGGAGAATGGATTCCTCATATGAACCGACCAGCGGAGCATGGGATTTCTCAGATGCGAACGATGGCCTCCTGGAACGAGGAACTGGGGTTTGGGCCGATGATGCTAACTGGAGGCTGTATGTAGAGGTCAAAGACCGTCGATAACGGTGAGTCTGATAAGGCTGCGAATCCTGCCTCCCAGGTGGATAGGCGGAACAAAAATTAATCGGACCTGACTGGGCTGAAGGAGATAAATGAGTGTTCTGGAAATCCGGTGGTAAAGTGCGACGGCGGTTGACCTTCTCCGATGGGTCGGACAGATCCATAGCATCGGATTTAGGCGAGAAATCCAAATCTGTATTATTCGCCTGGTGTACCAAAGGGGTAGTTGGAGCCTTCAGAACATAACTAGATGAAAATGAACCAAGTGACGGTGCCCTAGTGCGATTGGTTTGAGGTATCCTTCTGCTGTGGAATGCTGGGGTATCATTGCTGCGTAAAGACGTAGCGAATACCGAGGGATTGTACCATGGAGTTGTCGGTGAAGAGCTAAGAAGCGGAAAGGTTGAAGTGGTGTTGCGTCCAGGCAATGATGGTTGTGACTTCTCTTGGTCTTGCAGTTCCGCACTCCCTTCCCTGAAGTCACCAGAATGCAACGCTGATCGAGGCCGTTGAATATCAGCCGGTGATCCCAGCTCGACCGGCGTGTCCATTTGGAAAGTGGAAGGAAAGTCGTTTCCCTGAACAGGCTCTCCTATGTGCGTGCTGGGACCACTTGTACAAGAGGGGCAGGTATGGTCGCCAGCCGGGTTCTCTGCCTGTTACGAGTCAGCTATGTCTCAGCAAAGCAACGATAGAAGTATCCGAGACAATGTCCTTCAAACAAAAAACGTACAAAGTGAGTAGGTGGCCAAGCCGAGGTATCAGCCTGCTTGATATACTGGATCAGTTCTTCCCGCCCATTTGCATGCAAGATAGGCAGACTGAGATCCTTCGTCCGGTCTTCCGAAGACTGGCCAGAGTCTTCACATTTCCACATATTCAGAGGACAATTCAAGGAAGATTCGAGGACCTGCTGCTCATTCTCTCTGGGGTGGTCATCAGACCACAGGTCATAAAACCGTTGACGATCCGGGTCTTGGAAGATCGGCATAGTGGCTATGAAAGATTATTTGCGAAGTAATAGACGGAGGCAAACATTTCAGGGAGTCATTGAAGTGGCAAGCTGGTTGTGGAGGGAGAAAAAGGAGTAACAATAGAGGTTGGAAGTATGGAGAGTGGCGGGGTTAGTAGGTAGTTTAGAGAAAGTCGGAGGATGGGCTTAAATTAAAACAAAGATGTGAGGAGAAAGGAAGGAAGATAGATCATTTATAGCCTAGATGATGAAACGACAAGGGTCCTTGGATCCACCGGAAAGACATTAAAATAGCATAAGAATGGAGGAGAGAGGAAGGGAGAAGGTGGTTTGAGTCGGAGGATCAGTCCGTAAGGTCATATGCATTTACGAAGGCGGAGTCGCAAATGATTCATCGGTTCATTCTCTTTTCCTTCCAAGTTTCTTTCTTTCATTTCTTCTTTTAGCACATCACTTCCGGCCTCGTTTTCTTCTCACGCCATTGTTACTTTCTCCCTGCATATCAAATTAATTACCGTTTGATAGTCTGTCCCGCTATTTGCATCCAATTCTTTCTACCATCACCGCAACCCGCCACTAGCCCCAATTTTATTCCCCAGACCGCTTTAAGTACCCTGGAGTTTTGGATGCCATCATCCCGAAAAATTCTTATAACATAATAATCCACTAACCAAACCCAATCATTTCCACAATGGGAATAAAACGCTCTCGAGACGCCGAGACCAACCCCGACGTCAAGCGAACGGCTGATCCCCCAATGAAAAAGAAGAAGGGTTTCTCGGTTGGACCTGCAAATCTACCTGATGGGACTTATCGACGGAAAAGTTTGTCTACACCGTCAATCTTTTACTTGGGAATACTTGGGATGAATTGCTAACGATGTTTGTTCCTGGAATCTAGCTGAGAAGATAAAAGCCGATCTGATTCAGAAAGCAAAGGTGAAGAAGGCATATGCGAAAATCAAAGCTGAGGAACTTCCGGCTGGACCGCGAAGATCTATCTACGGGGCGGAAGAAGATGCAGGAGATGAGAAAAAGAAGGAGGAAGACTCCGAACACCAGGCTGAGCCGGCTAGTTTGGAACTTCACCCTGAGCGACAGAACATGATTGCAGAGCAGTCGTCTGAACGAGCGCCCAGACCGGAACGCTCGCAGGATGCTAATGGACAAAGACGTCGAGAAAGGAAGCCCAAACCGTCTGCTTTTTCCAAGGAGCTTGCGATTGCTGAGAAGCGTAGAAAAGAGGCCGAGAAGAGGAGGGAAGAAAAGGAGTTTCGACAAAAGGACCGAGAAGCGATGGCAAGAGCTAGGCGGCCTGATCAGTTTGGGAAAAGGAGACTTGGAAGGGAGAGCCAAGTGCTGCTTGGCCGTGTCCAACGGATGGTTGGGCAGACATAGTATATGCAAGCATCTACATCGAGGTCGAGGACTGGTGGATCTAAAAGTTTTAGATATGATACCCAACGCATACTTGTTCTGGTTTGGTGTTAGCCTGGTCAGGCAATCTATATATATTCGATATATTTAATTTGTCAAAATCAATGCTTCGGCTAATTTCAACATTATAATTGTAATTACGACTAACTAGATTCTACGCTGGTTTGGTGCCTGCTCCACTCCTGGGTTTCTTGAAGCAAGCAAATTCCCCTCTGGTTCTCTCTCTCAGTCGCTTCAGAATCCCTCGCATCTCTCCCAGCTCTGCCTGGAGTTTAGTTCGTGCTTCATTGGTGGTCCGCCGGTCCAACTCCACGTAGATCTGGCTCTGTACATTGGACGCTTCATCTGTAGAATACTGAGACATCGTCTGTGCAATGAACTCTGTGTCTAGCGTTGCCTGCATTAATCCAGCTAGAGAATATGTGGGTCTTGAACTAAAGGCAGCCAAGAGGGATGACGACACTTGTACCAGCAAGTGTGAGAGGATCGTATTCAATAACGGTGACGGATTTGTCGGCGATGTACGGTTCATGCCTGAGTATGAGCTGGACGGAATAGTGGTAGAAACCTCCGTATGGATAAGCACAAGGGCCAACATAGTGCTGTACACATAAGGGCGGACTTGCTCTGGCCGAGGAGTCGAAGGTACCCAGTCGGGAGCAGTTATGCCCTTGAAAATTGTTTTGTTCAGTGTGCCTAATATCGGCTTGATGTATGACTGGAAGAGACGATCATCGATTTGAGAGAGCACATCTCGGATCGTCTTGGCCTCTTCCGACAGCTTCACAAAGAATGAAGTCTCGAAGTTTGTTACCAGCTGCGGAAGGAGTTCTGTTTGTAGTGCTTGGATATTCGAAAGCGTAAGAAGTATTCGAACATTCTGTTTATTTATTAGTGGGATATTTCCCCGAACTTTGCTAGAATTACTTACCCTGTTTTTGGCATCTACAGCATCCACCGCAATCACTGATGAGGCCATATCGGGACTATTGATTGTCGCCGTGGGCCCAACAAGAACCCATTCGCTTTCTTCTTCAGGGCTCGTTGGACGCTCTGCATTCTCAACGAGGCCACTGAGAGCCTTGTAGACACTCGATACAAATTGACTGCGCACCATTTGAAGGAGTTTTGCCGGGGGTTGGGTGACAACATCAACTGTATGAGACTTCGCCATCGCTTCTGAGATGTAAAGAATCTTTTGCAAACCGCCAAGAATCGCACTTTCATAAGCAACGAATAATCCGGGCATCTTGGTTAAATCCCTCATCTCTGGATCCCGAGTCCAATCTTCCAGCAGTTTGCAATACTCTGCGTCTTTACTCCAAGCAGCACATACAATACGGACAGAGCGGTCACGAGCCACACTGACGAGGGCCTTGAGAAGATCATGACTATTCGGGTCATTCGATACTGGCCCTAAGGATGCCATTTCACTAGCGGCAGTACCAACAATGACCAGGAACTTGCTAAGATAATGTACTCCACTGAGGGAGTTGGAAAAGGCTGGCCAAAATGCGTAGTCCTCCCAAGGCTCCCCTCGTTTCGGCGCTTGTGCCGGCATGTTCTTCGGATCAAGCTTGAAGCGCGATTCTGTAGGGGTAAGCCCTCTGCCTATCGGACTGTTGGGGCTGGGTGGTGATATGGGAGTCGTGAGAACGCCAAGGTCCTCCACTGGAGGGTCGGCAAAAAATGACAACACGCTCTCACGGATCATGGTGACCAATTCAACAACACCATTCTGTAAGTCCGTTACGGCATCGGAAGAGAGGCGATGATGTTTACGACTTTCTCCTTCAAATCCAGCTGGAAGTAGCCTTTGCTTGGTGCCATTGATGAAGGATTGTGCTGCCTCCCAGAAATCTAAGACTTCTCCCAGGATACCCCCTTGCGACGACAAAAGTCGATTCAAATACGCATGGACACAATCCCAGAGCTCGATGACTTGATCGGTATCGAGTCTTTCCGATGTTTCGGCTGAGCCGTCTCGTGGAGCTGATCGGAGATATGATGCGGCTATTTGGGGAGATGGCTTCTCTCCACTCGCGAGTCTGCGCCTGAGGATCTCAATTTCCACTTTGCTCCGTTCACAGAATAAAGTAATCTTGTTCTTCAAGAAATCGTAACGACTTAGAAGCCAAACCCAGATAGGGTTGTCCTCCACGCCCAGTTCTAGCAGAGCACTGATTAGCTCCATATGTTCGTCAACCACTCCGGATGCTGTGACGGTAGTGGACGTAGTGGGCGCATCGCTGAGGCGCCTCCAAAGATCACGCTTAAACGAATGAATCTGTTGATCAACATCCATCCACATTCTGCCCATTGATAAAATAGTGTGCGTCTCTTCATCTGTTAAGGCTCGCCCACTGCTGACTGCCGTGTCTACAATATTCTTAGCATCCTTTGCTAGTGCCCTCGCTTTCGTATATTGCTCAAAAACTGAATCATAGTCCCTCTGCTTAATTGACCGCGAAAGGCGCCCTCCTATCTCATAAACATCGCGGTTTTTCTCCATCGAATCGACCACAGATTTCAGCATTTGCTCCCTCTCACGGCCACCCAGCGCCGGTCCCCATACTTCCTCGGCCTTAACGGACGCCTCCGAAAGAGGGACGCGAATTCCTTTCATACCGAATTCGCTTTCTTTGGTGAGAGCATTCTTATTGGGGGTAACGTTCATAAGCCCACTTGGAGAAAGAGCTCGCGTATTTCCTGAGTAGCTTCTGTAGTGACCAGCCGATCGGCGGTAGGACATCGACTCTCGCTGGGCACCTTGGTTTCTCATTTCAGTATAAACACTATCAATAGTCGCCTTGGCCCGAACGAAACGCTCGAAATTAGCTTCAACAAGCACCTTCAGTGAGGCCGATTTCTGGTCAATAGAGTTCGAAAGGTAATTGAGGCCATCGAGAAGCGCCGGGATCGATGCGGATGAGTGTACTTGGGAGAGGAAGAGCGCGGGGGAAAATGAGGTCGACGAGAGCATAAATCGGCTTTTCAGACGACTTTCATCATCTAGCGACAATCCTCGCCTCTGGAGGAGGTTGAGTACGGTGTTTTTGGACCCAAGGGGATCGGGTTCATCTTTCTGCACCAGATGCTCCCTGCCATCATTCGACTTTATTGACCCGAGATTCAAGCTTCTGTGGTGGCTGTTATTGCGACCCAGCGCAAAATACCGCCGTGAATTTCTTTTATGGCCAGATCCATCCTCTGACTCCTCGCTCTCATCGAGTTCAGGAGGCCATTCCTCCGGAAAGGCAGACGGCAAGCCGTAATGCTCGGTAACGTCACGGTCGGTCATGCTGTAGGGATCTGCGGACAGAGGAAATGAATGAAGGGAGCGATTAGTAGGAGAGCTATGAAGGGCGATTCATGCAGGCAATATATAGAAGGTAGGAATAATAATCTTGGAATTGAAGGTGGAGGTGGAAGATAGATAGATAGGTAGAAGGTAGTTATCAGATCTGATGCTACCGTTGGATCGGGAGGCTCTGCCGAGAAAGTTGATGATGGTTTCTTCCATCTTTCCGCACAAGGACTTCCGCCCACTTCTTTTCCCCCCCATCTTCCCCTTCCAATTCTATTACTTCTAATATTTGACGCCGGTGTTTGGTTCGGGAATCCTACACAATGATTTCTGCTAGGAATTTCATTGCCCCCGCGCGTCAGTGTCTCCGGACCACTCGTGTCGCCCCAAGCTATGTATCTCCGTTCTTCCAGGTAAGTAGCCATTGACCTACTATTTCCAACTAGAACCGCTCTAATTGATCTTTATATAGGTTCGGGGATATGCTGCTGCTGCTGATGAGCGAGTCGCCAAGTTCAAGGGACAAAAGGGCGCTGATGTATGTGGCTAAAGAAACTTTTTTCTCTTTTTTTCTTGCTTGATCTGGGCCTCGTTGCTAGGCATTAGGTCCTCGAAGGCCCAGTATTATAATGAACGATAGGAAAATATTGTCTGACGCGTGTACCTTGACAGGGAAAATACACTGTTACTTTGATTGAAGGTGATGGAATTGGTCCTGAGATCTCTCAATCCGTGAAGGATATCTTCGAGGCCGCCAAGGTAACAACTCCACGGCGAATGCGAGAGGGTAGGAGGAATTGAATGCTAAGCTGCATATAGGCGCCTATTAAATGGGAGCCTGTCGATGTTACTCCCATCTTGAAGGATGGAAAGACAGCCATCCCTGACGAAGCTATTGACAGCGTACGACGAAACTTCGTCGCCCTCAAGGGTCCCCTTGCCGTAAGTCAACATTGCACGTTTCGCTATAAACAGCAGTACTTAGGAAATGATTAGACCCCTGTTGGAAAGGGCCACGTCTCCCTCAACCTTACCCTCCGCCGCACTTTCAACCTCTTCGCCAACGTCCGCCCCTGCCGATCCGTCGCCGGTTACAAGACCCCCTACGACAATGTCGATACCGTCCTGATCCGTGAAAACACCGAGGGTGAATACTCTGGCATTGAGCACGTTGTTGTCGACGGTGTTGTGCAGAGCATTAAGCTCATCACCAAGGAAGCTTCTGAGCGGGTCCTCCGCTTCGCCTTCCAGTACGCTCGCTCGATCAACAAGAAGAAGGTTCGCGTTGTGCACAAGGCCACCATCATGAAGATGTCCGACGGTCTTTTCCTGAACACCGCCCGCGAGATCGCCAAGGAGTTCCCTGATGTCGAGTTTGATGCTGAGCTGCTGGACAACTCTTGCCTCAAGATCGTCACCGACCCCACTCCCTACAATGACAAGGTTCTTGTCATGCCCAACTTGTACGGTGATATCTTGTCTGACATGTGTGCCGGTTTGATCGGTGGTCTCGGTCTCACTCCTTCCGGTAACATCGGCAACGAGTGCTCCATCTTCGAGGCCGTCCACGGCTCTGCCCCTGATATCGCTGGCAAGGGCCTTGCCAACCCCACTGCTCTTCTCCTCAGCTCCATCATGATGTTGCAGCACATGGGTCTGTATGAGCATGCTTCTCGCATCCAGAAGGCTACCTTCGACACTCTCTCTGAAGGAAAGGTAAGTTCCTTGAAATGCTGGTCAATTGATTCAAGGATGCTGATATTATCATTATAGGCTCTGACCGGTGATTTGGGTGGTAAGGCTAAGACTGCTGAGTATGCTGATGCTATCATCAAGCGTCTGTAAAGAAAGTCGAGTCACTTAACTGTACTATGACATTTTCCTTTGCTGTATAACGATCTAGACTAGTTGTTTGATCTCTATATTATACCTGGCCATTATATTATCAATTCCCTCAACTTCGGTGTATGTAGCCTTCTAAACTCGAGTATATGCAGTAACAGTATAGTAAATGATCCCATGGCAATCTAGGTTACATGTCTGAAAGAGTTTTCTCCATTGGGATAAGACACCATTCATAATAGTATGACCAAGAACGCCAGCTCCTTAATAATAATACAGTCCAGGTATCAATGATGCGCAAAAACAAGACGTGCAAAAGCTAGCGACGCCGGCCCGTTCTTCTAGTTCCCGGCCCCGTACTCTCTTTATCTTTCTGCTTTGATCGGGAAACCTGCGCTCGTGTACTTCTCGTCGTCGGAGACCCTCCTGTTTCCCCTTCGGCCTCCTCCTCACCTTCGCTCTCATCCTTGGCACCGTCTGTTCCTTCTTCCTCACCCTCGTCATTTGGACCAGTTTCCTCCGAGTCTCCATCTTCCTCGTTATTTTTCAGCGCATCGATTTCAACTTGTAGCCGAGTAGGTCGTCTTCCTCGGCGTCCACCACGACCAGCTTTCCTTCCTCGAGTCGGACCAGGACCAGGCGACGAGCGGGGTTCTGCGGCGGAAGAAAATTTAGTATTTAGGCCGTGTCCAAAGATCGCATGAATAGGAAACATACCATCCGTATCGGGCACTGTACTCCCCCTTCTAGATTCTGCACGCGGGCTGCCGGAAGGAGAAGACGATCCTTCTCTCGCCAAACGCCGCTCAAACATCATTTCCCCGAATTCCTCATCTGGTAGCTCAAACGGGCAGTATAATTCCTTCGCGTTTTCAGCATCGTCCGAGGTCTCAGTGATTAATGTGTCTTCCTGTAACCGATTCGAAATGCGAGTCAGCATAAACGAGCTTAACCAGTAACAAAAGCCACTCGTGGATTGCAACACATACCCGCTCATCGAGCGCCGGAAGATTGTAAAGCGTTCCTAATTTCTCCCAGATCCCAGGTATTCGAGTATGTTCTGCGTCGGCGGGCGCATAGCCTTGGCTTCTCATATATTCGGAGATGGCGAGCATTCGGAAATGTTTGTGCATGCCTTTGCGGAAGTACGTAGATTAGCCAACATTCTCCACGCAGTCGTATTAATATCTAAGAGATGATGGCATTGACTAACCAACTGGTTTCCACTTGATAATTCCCTTCAATAAAGCTGCCTCTTGTTCATCCGTCCATGGGTCGGCTACTGGATCGTATGGCTTCGGCGCGTTTTCCTCGGGGGACGAGACATTTGTAGGCGGCGGCGGAATATCAGGCTGAGGAGGAGAAGTTTTTGCTTTCTTTTTCGGAGGCATTGTGCTGAGAGATGGCGGTAGTCTTGATGCAAAGGTACGACTTGTTGGAATCGAATGAATGAATCCCGAACAAGCAGTGGTCCGAGCGCCTGTCGCGGGGAGGCTAGTCTACTTCGGGTTAGTGCGGCGTGATCTCGCGCTGAGGACGCGTTTTGAAACTGATAAAGAGAGCCATTTGAAAGACTGGATGCTTTCTACTGGGATTGTATCCGGTGACAATGGATCAAGACGACCACGAGGGAGATCCATTCTCCAGTGAGGGTTTGTGGAGGCTGTCGAAGTTTACTTTGCTGACCCTACAGCCGTTGGAACCTTTACCGTGGAACAAAGAGTTGCCTGGTAAGTATGGCCCATATGGCTGAGAGTGTGAAGAGTTACTGATGTCTGGGACTGGACAGATCTTACTAGTGACCTCTTCAAGAATCCGCTGAAGCTTTTTGATGACAATGATTCTTCTTCCTTGCGCCAATTGAACGTCTTCCTCGATGATCCATTCGAAACCGATCCGTCGCATGATTCAACCACTGATACAGCAAGTGAAGGCCAATTCGATGCAGGCGTTGACACCTTCGTACATACTACAGATGAGCTAGAGGACCTCTGGTCGCTTGACCAGCTGAATGACAGACCGGATCATAGACCTCCGTTGAGATCATGGGAACACTACGAGGACCGATCATTTCGTGAACCAGTCTCTGCATATTTCAGTGACTCCGGAGCAAAAGGGTTTGATGCAGCATTGGCACACCAGGCGCAGAAGGGGGAACCTAAGAATTGTGGCCGAATAGTGCGAAACGGTGTCTTCTTCCGATCACTTATCCGGCTTGGTTTGGGCTGGGATTCCATATTCTTTCGATATAATGACCAGAAGAAAGTATTTGAGAAGGTTCTGAATGATGTCCGAATCTCCGGGGTCAGTGTCCCGGCAACAAATAACCTCATTGAAGAGATACTACAATGCGGTAAAAGCATGCAAAGGATACGGTCCTTTGCCCTTAGCACTCCACCCAAATCTGATGGGTTAGCCGCTTTGCATACCTTTTCCGGTGCTGCGGCTACGATAGTATATACACTTGAGAAACACCTGCTTAGATATTCCGATGACGCTGAGTCACTTCTTCAAATCAAAACGTTATTCCAGCAACCTGGCGAATTGGTTGGTGCTTTGGCCGATATAATTGAAATAGTTGAAGGAGCTACATCGGACGCTGAGATTATTTCTACTGTCTTTGGGAGGGCTGCGTACTTCTCTCAAAGATTTGTGTGGATGGAGAAGCTTCTTTACGAGATCGCTGTTTGTGTAGCAAAGCCTTGGCTTAGATTTGTGGAATCTTGGATTGGACTTCGTTCTGATACACTAGAGTTGATCGACCAGGTGGGAGACGGTCGAAGCTTTGCGGTGCTCGAGCGCAGTGAAGACAATGGAAAATTGAAGCTAGATCCTCCAAGGATAGACTACACTTACCGTCCGGATCAAGTTCCTTCTTTTATCCCTTCAGATCAAGCCAAGAGGATTTTTGAGAGTGGAAGGAGCCTGCGCCTACTGAAACGGTCACATCCGCAGCATCCCATTGCACATAGGACCATCCTTCGCCAGGCTGACCCACCAAATCTACACTGTGCCATCACCTGGACTGATATCGAGAGGATACAAGGCCGAGCTCATGAATATGAAGCTAAACTCCGTGCTGAGATTCTCAAATATAACAGTGGAAAGGTCCCCGGGCAAGAGACCCAAATAGAGCCCACACAAGAATGCTTTGGACAAGGGAGCAAAGAACTTGCAAATACATTTGAGTTATTTGACCCTGATGATGAAAGCCGCGTGACAGGATTACTTGCCACTCCAGGGGTTATGGAGGAACGCAAGCTCAGTCAGATACTTGAAGAGTCAGAAGGCTCAAATTGTGGTTTATCCGCGAGTAATTTTGGCCCGGAACTGGCATCTACCCTTTACCTTTCGCTCGCCCCAGTTATTTCATCACAAGCGATCTTGATCGACTTCTCGTGCCTTCACCTCCTTTTCAAAGAACACAGGATCAGATACCATTTAACATTACAATGGCGATTTCAGCTCCTCGGTGAAGGATACTTTGCGACTCGTCTCTCACATTCACTTTTCGATCCCGAGATGAGAAGTGGTGAACGAAAGTCGGGTGCTGTTCGTAGCGGCGTACACACCGGGCTCCGCCTAGGAAGCCGTGACACCTGGCCACCGGCAAGCTCTGAGCTGCGCTTGGTGCTTATTGGACTCCTGAATGAATGCTACTCCGCAAGTGACGACTTGAGAGACTCAGAGAGCATTGAAGCAAATAAAGAGAAAGAGCTTCCTGGAGGCTTGAGTTTCGCAATTCGAGAATTAACGGAGGAAGAAATTGTCAAATGCAAGGATCCAAACGCTATTGAAGCTTTGGACTTCTTGCGCCTACAATATAAACCCCCAGCCGTTTTGGAAACCATCATTACTCAACGATCTCTCAATAAGTATGACCGTCTCTTCAAACACCTACTTCGACTCCTTCGCATGGTCTCGGTTGCCAATAGTCTCATTCGAGACTCGACAGCCAGGAACTCGCTTTCGGGAGATACACGAAATGTGTTTCAGAAATTCCGCATCGACTCACAGTGCTTTATACTTGCCGTGTGTGATTACTCTTTTCACGTCGCTGTAGGCTCAACTTGGCAGCAACTGCAAGAAACCCTTTCTCGAATTGAGCACTGCCTAGATCGAGGCGACATTGACGGCACAATAGAAGCCGCTCACTCTGTACCCAGACTTCGAGACTACCACGAAGATATCCTCGACCGGATGCTTTTCGCACTTCTCCTTAGCAAACGGCACGCACAAGCGTCGAAGTTACTTGAAAACATTTTCCGCACAATTCTTTCCTTTGCTCCACTGTCCCGAGTGGATGGGACGAGTGGTGTCCGCCGTGGAAGTGAAGGTACTGTTCAGCAGCTATATACGATTTTCCGGAAGCAGGCGTCTACATTTGTGGGCTATCTGCGAAGCTTGGATGGCGGGAAAGGCGCATCTAAGTCTTTGGGACGCTCTAGTGCATCGTTCTCTTCGCGCGCGGAGTCTGCGAGTGTCTTTGACCATCTTCTTATTCGACTTGATGTAAAGCAGTACTATTGAGTATAGTCAATATAGATACGACTTGGTATTCGTTAAATCAATGTTGTCAGGCTTCACTGGTCCGAAAGTGAAATTTCCATCGAAAGGATACAGACACGGCGCCTTATCCTCTGCTAATTACGTTTATAGGTGTGAGACTATCCATTCCTGACCTCATTCTCATTCCCAGAAGTTGGATAGACCTCATAAATCCAATATTACACACTCTTCCTAGACTCCAGCGAATCGCCGCCTCATACCCTATATCGCATCCCTGCCCCAAAACCATCCATTTCAACCCCTGGAACATCACATTCTACGGCTTGACCTCCCTCTTCAACATCAAGAATGCAATCCTCAAATTCGGCCTCCCACACCCCATCGCAATCTCTAAACCCGCTCAATCGCTTATGATAATTTAATTCGCCGCGCATAACAGTAACGGCTTGATGATTTTCACGTTCTGTTTCCGAGCTCAGATTAAGAAGTTTGGTACCATATTGGCTTATGTGGGAGTGGTGGATGGGTATGTTCGTTGGAAGAAAGGCGTTCTTGGGGGAGTGTTTCGTGGCCTCTCCGGAGTTGGCCGATTAACCTTCGATATTTGCATTCTGTAATAGCTGACTAGAGCTCCCGAGATCCTTTCAAATACTTTCCCGAGACAACAACATAGGGCTTGAGGCTTGACCCATCAAAGCTCATACCTTCTCCAAAGCCCGAACACACCATGTAAACACCAAAACAAAGAGACTCTAACCCAATGAAATATCATACTAGTACTTATCACAGATACGAACGCACCACTCGACCAATTGCGGGGAGAAAAAGCAATTCAGGATCATCCGGCCGAGTCCATACACTAGCAGCCGTATATCATGGTACCCAATTGGAACGACCGGATAGCAAACATCTAGCTATCAAATTTCTACAGCCCTTACTTGTACCTAAAGACTTTAGTGCTCCTATTAACCAATTGGAATATAGCCACTGAGACAGTCCGTTCAGGCTAAAGATCACGACGTGACTTGTAGACAGTCTCAGTGCCAGTTGGCATGACGGGACAGGGTTGCCATCTCGTAATCTGAATCATGTCTACAGTTCTTCAACGAGGCTTACATTACTAGTAGCCATTTACTGTGTTGCTCACTATCTACTAGCAAACATGGCGAGGTGCCGGTTGAGGATCAAACACCTGTTGAATAAAGTACAGGGGAGGGCTCCGGGGTAGTTCTGGGTCCTTCTTATATATTGACCTCGACGCACTTTCTTGAGTATTACTGTATTCTGTATCTGGCTTAAAAGCAGGTATTTATATCTGACTAGAGTAACCGTTTTGCTGTGCTAAAATTGGGCAAATAGGGCTTTACTTCTGACTGCCAATACCAGCTAGCGATCAACAAGCAGGTTCACGATGTTTAAACAACCTGAATCCGCCATCGCAGCTCCTAAGTCATTATCCGGGGCTTCAAGGAAGTTCGCGTGCCCAAAACTCGAAAGAAAAGGCCTCTATATGCTTCTGGGCGATAAAGAACTTCCCGATGAATACCACTGGGGCCTTCTGGTCGCAACCGACGGCAGCTCTGGAATATCCTTCCACAGATCCTTGATCGGGCAAGAGTGGAAACTTATTATTGAACATAAAAACCTGACAGAAGCAAGTGACCTCCTCGCCGCCTTGAAACTCGGTGTTGTTGAAGATATCAGCGACAAGTGGGTTCAGCGTATGAAAGAGAGTATCCGCGCTGTAAGAGTTCAAGGAGAACTGACATGTCGAATTTGGGCTTTGACGGCTCTGTACGAGCTAGCGAATGAAGGATTTATTGGAATGATGGCCGAATGGGAGAGAATTCGAAGTATCGAGCTGGAGGCTAAATATCTGGCACAAGATGCGTGGGTAACAAAGCGCGCGTTGGTTGCTAGGAGTAAATGGAGTGTACCTTGAATTGTTCAAGTTTACAGAATGACAATACAGAATACTACCGTACCTTTTGAGCTCATTGTCTCGTGGCCCGCTAGCTATCTGACTACCGTCATGCAATACTAGAAGCCTGCAGCCTACATTGGAAACCTCCCAACAATAAGTTACTGTATTGGAGTAGTAAGTCAAGTATTCAGGCGTGATGCACACCAGAAACTAGTTAACCAATCAAATACAAATTTTGCAAGTTTCAACTAAGGAAGAGAGTGACTGTAGCAAGAATAACTGTCGAACTTAAAGGACAGTAGAAAGCATAATAACTTCAATCTGTAGGGTCCCTAAAGGCCCTAAGTAAGGAAGTAAAAAATATTCAAACCAAGCCGAATTCAACTAGTAAACTAGAAAACAGAGTCAGAATCTCCTTCTTAATTTTTATTAGTAGCTTCACTTACGCTCACAGAAGTCATTGTATTTATCCGATCCAGACTCATGGCAATGATCCCAACAATACTGATCATATTCAAGCTCGCCGTGGGTTGTAGCACAGAGAAAGAGGGCATCATTGAGTTTATCATCAGGCGGAGGAGTCGCTTGCGACTCAGCGATAGCATTCCGGAGGTCAGCTCGTGAATAGCCTATTAAGCCATTTCAACTAAAGAATCAAGCAGTATATTATAGTTCAGAAGATATTACCATCAACGCGTAGAAGCCAACTTCCACAGTATCGTTGGCCATAGTGACAGCTTCCCAGCGCCAGGGTGCTAGGAGCATGTATATATTGACATCGTACATACATTGTAGCACATAATAATAAGCCGTTATATTGGCTTTGATTTATTTTTCTTTTCCTTTTTCTCCTATTCCTAGTATTCCCGTTCCTTTCTAGACAGATATTTGCACTTCCTGCCAACTATAAGCTTAAAACAAATATATTATAGGATACTATAACTGTTGTTATAGTCCTGGCTCCTTGTTTATATGACTATGCAGTGTGTTTAGGTAGCCCATAGTGGATAAAGTCTAGTCTGATTGTCATGCTAATCTTCCCTTCTTCTTACACATGTCACCTAGATAGTACCTATTAAACAGGATTTTATTACTTATTTTGTTTAAATAATCACAGACTCGGAGCGATAGATAACTGTATAACCTATGTTGATACATTATTCCAAGCAGCTGACAACTGATCACTCAATATCAATATCACAGGATGTGTGAATATAACCAGAGACAGTCTTTGGAGTACAGACAGATTAGGAACATTCCTTCAGTATAGTCGAGATTCCACGTGTGCTAGGTCCAGGTATATTTAAGTGGCCGAGAAGCTAATGACCTTGAAAATTCGCTCTTAGGGGAATTAGGAATCTTTCATAGTTATCCCACGACTTAGACATGTGTGCTCACTAGGGTACACGAAGATAATAAGCCAGTAATACTAGTAGCTACGGGAAATATCAATGCAGCGATTACAACTTTAAAAGCAACCGAAATATAGTAACCAACTCCTGTTTAAACATTTGGTGCGTAGGTAGTCCAGCTGGATAGAAGGGATATGATGATCTATTGTTGTATCTGGATGAAGCTCTACATACAAGGTCAGAGTTACATGGGCCCCTGCCAATGTTCACTAATGACAGGGTTGCACTATAGTACAAGTACAACCAATCATCAACTTTGGTTCACCTCGATACTATGTAATAAGCTTTCCCTGACCGATCTGAAGAGCTTGTCATAACCTCCTTTCACTCATGGCCACCAGCATGGTTGCCAAAGACCACACCCTTGACATGTTCCAGGGACACACGCGTTCACTGCCACTACCACTACTACCTATCCTAGCAACCCTGACGAAGCCTAAACCGAAAAAAGGGCCGAGGGCAGAGACGTCTAGGACTCCTTCGATGTAATGTGCCCAATCTACAGAAATGTGTAGACCTATACAATAAGCAGTAGGTAGCGTATTCAACTGAATTTCTACTATGGAGAGAGAAAGGAAGGAAGGAAGCTATTCGGATCCCATGTCAATTCCACACGACTCCAAATACCCGTTTGATCACACTATACTCGACATAGTACGGTGGAATGAACATTTCCACCATACGATCCCAAGATGCCCTCCACCCTGGACTAAACATCGCACGATAAAACTCCCAATACTCGGGCCAGAACCCAGATAGGCCCCAGTCCAGAAGGACAACCGTACCGTCATCCTTGACGATTATATTGCTTGGATGTAAATCCCCGTGCGTAAACACGATTTTGTGACCTTTGAGCCCCCGGACAGTCTGGTATAAGATATACTCGCTGTTGAAAAAGGTGGATTCAGTGTCGTTTTCACCAGCAAGGGTTTTGGGGGACAACCGATCTCGCAAGGCCTGAACTATTCCTTCGTTAAAAGTCTCCTCGGATAGGTAAGCACCATAGTTGTAGCGTGTATAGTCTCCAAATCCTGCTTCAAAGATGCCGTCTCGACAGGGTGATTCATCAAGACCCCCAATAAAATTTCCTGTAATGTCCCGCATTTTATTCACGTAATTACGCAGTTGTTCTAGAATACGGTTTTGCTCGCCTTCTGAGACGCGGTCCCAGTAGTGCTCCAGAGATTCACCCTACTCATACGACATAATGATATATCCAGTGCCGTCAAGAATGTATGCACTGAGAAGCTTGGGTGCTGCAATAGTCGTGAAGGTAGACACCAGGTGTAGAGCTTCAGCTTCTGCTAAGCGAACACCATGGCCATATTTCACAATCATATCTGAGTCTGCAAAAGCGAGCCTTGCTCCCATCTTGCCGGGACAAAGATTGACTGCCGTCTGTAAGTCCTCTGGGTCGAGGATGATGGATGGAGGACCGATGGTTTCAGAGTAGATTAAGCGAGGTTCTTCCTTCGTGGGCTCAGGGTTTTTTGGAGAAGTTGGAACGTCTTTTCCTGCTTCTGGAGATCTTATAATACTGCTTACCGCTGTACAGTCGCTCTGTGTTTTGGAATCCAGACTTTTCTCTGATGTAATATGAAAGTTGGGATTTGGGAGAAAGTCGGACTCCGTCAATGGTTTTCCTGTGCCGCCATACTCTGGTGGAATTTGGGAGCCTAGGTAATCAGCCAGGCTTTGCGGATTCTGCAACAGTACAGTATTCCTCAAAAGAGACTCGCGAATATTAAGAGATGCGAGGTATTCGTCAGAGGGATTTATTATGTATGCCTTTCCCAGAATTCCAGGGTAGTAAAATCGAATAAGCGTCACTAGTTCTTCGATGGCCCTGCACAGCTTCGATTGAAAAGTTTGCACCAGAGGTTCTTTCCTAGTAGCGGGTATAGTACGTGTTCTGAAGTGAACGACACAAGAAGTTGAATCATAGCTAGAATCACAATTTCCAGCCAGTAGCAAAGTGGCGAGCTTCTCCATCAGAGAAAGACCAAGCTTCACAATTCCTGCAGGTGTGGCCAACTTCTGGTATGTGTGAGTGGGCTTTGGTAGCTCTGTCATCAATTCCCACCCACAGCACATATTGACCCTGGCAAAGTGTGATATGACATAGGTCTAGCTCTAGAAGCTGACACTCTACGTCGCTCAGGAGGGCCCTTGGTTTCGAGTAATGTCACCATTCCAAAGTTTTTCTGAGTGAAGCGCTTGCCCTCGAGAACTGCAATGCAGGGATGGCGGCATGGGAACTGAGAAACTATTCATGGGTTAGCAACGTCGCTTTGTTTCTATCTAAGTATGTTGAGTACCTTGTTCAGGATTATCTCGACCGAGTGTCGCTCTCCATTTTGTAGATTAATACCCCAAATCTCCTCATTCCGAGCATTTGCCAAAATTGATGAAAGGTTGTCCCGAAAATGGCTGGCTGTAGAATTTGTTCGCTCGGATAAAGACATGGTCCAAGATGTACCAAAACACCGTCGCTCACAATGTACTTGAACTAGTTAGCCTTGGCCGGTGCCTGCCACTGACCAATCGACCACACTCGCCCACTAAAACCGCCCCCGGCGTTAAATAGACACCACATAATATGTCTACAAAGTGCCAGACCACATTTTGAGTTTACCTTTTTTTTTTTTCTTTTACCATGACTTCAAGTCCAACCACCCACGGTCTCTCCGTTAACATCTACGGCCGCGGTGATGCTACTCTCGGGGACGGACCATCCCACATGGGGATTGCCATCTACGAGCATGGCTCATCCGTCTGCGAAATGCATCACATTCGTAACGTTACAGATGAAGACTTTGTCTAAGATCCGCGGTCTCAGCCTCTCGAGGATCCTGTGCTCAAAGGTCGTTGCGAGCTTGCGTCTCTCACAAATGAGCAGAAGATCCATGCAGGCAGGGTCCTCTCTGAGTTTGGAAATGAAAAGTCTAACATCCCTGAATTCGGAATTGGGAATTGTCAGGACTGGGTTGCTGCCGCGGTTAGGAGGCTTGAACTGTCTGGTTTTCTTGTTTCTGGGGAAGGTGAATTCTGGAAGAGTATGATTAACAAAAGCTCGGAGGGAATGAAACAAGAGTGTCTCCAGACAGGAAGGATATGAATATCCGGGCCTGAGTCAACTTTTGAAGGGGAGCCTGATGCACAGTTTATTAATAATAAGAGAGATTTGTCTATGCCTGTTGGAAAATTGGCACAAAATGAAGCGTTTCTGCGAATGCGGTCGCTTTTTGAGACAAATGGGAGTGAGGGATCTACAGAGAGACCGTTCTATGTGTCGAGTCCTTTCTTTAGTCGAATGAATGAAAAGAAGGATTGACGGTATGTACAGTATGTATATGACTGTCACAGTACCCTTCCCCAACTGGACCTTTATAACCTCCCTCATTCCCTGCCAAACAGTATCCTTTCATTCATAAGATCTTATGTTATTTTTGGTTTCTAACCTCCACTCCCTTATTTATCATAATTGATCATTCCTGCAGACCAAAATGATCATTCCATGGACGTGTTCTCTATCTCGGTGTCCTTGAGTTAAATTCACTCCCTCCAGTTGTCTACAGCTAGTAATAGTATCACAGGAATCTTATTCGTAGATTTTTGTCCGTTATTTTCTCCTGCCTATATCTATCTACTCCAAGGTATGCTTTCAAGAACCAACTTATGCCCTGATATCTTCCAACTACATTATTATATACAGCAAAACTATCAAGCCTTTCCTAAGCTATTCAAATCCCACTATAAATTCGGGCTACATTAACCCGATGCTAGAATAAACCCGATCCCCCGCCACGAATGACCCACCATTATCGGCTAAATGTAACTGTTCCTACCGTAAGTAGCTTGTACATGCTTAAACTACTATCACCGGGTAATTTTGAGATTGAGTACCCCATATTCCTTTGGGTCCTTGTAAAGTATTCGGGATTCGGCGTTTTCTGCTCTTGGTTGTGTGGTATATATTAAATATCAGTATCATAGGCAATGAATGCGCAAGAGTTGCAATATATAACCATGTTCTGGGCATCTATTACTTAACGAGAACAACGCAAGACTACTATGACATGTCACAGCCTTGCCAAAATACCCTAAGCTTAGGTACCTACATGGGACGCATCGGAGTTATCCCGCTATCCAGCCCCAGTCGTCCCTTCTAAATAGACGCGTCATAACCCAGATAATCTCTAGCTAGCATACCTATGTATACTGATCCAATCGCATTCAACTCTACTCACCATACTCAAGACAATCCCATTTACGCTGCTACCTTAGCACTACTCCTCATCACTCTCAAAGACATAATCCCCTCCCCAAAAATGACACCAACCCGTCGAATCGCCCAACTAGTCCATCTCAAGCCGTCCGCCGTCCAAGCCTACAAAGAATGCCACGCAAACGTCTGGCCCGAAGTTCTTCAGCAGATCGAAGAGTGCAACATTAAAGACTGTACTTGACCGGCCCTCCCTTTCCTCCATGAACCCAGCGCAAGGCCCCGCGAGATCATCTAACAAAGACGTTTAGATTCGATATACTTCGACAATGACCGCACGCTGTTCTCGACGTTCAAGTACGTAGGAAATGACTTCGACGGCGATATGAAGCGTATGCGGGAGAATCCGAAGGTTAGGGAGTGGTGGGCTTTGACGGATTCGATGCAGGTGAGGTGGTTTTGTCGTCTTCTTGCTTTTTCAGTTGGGTTGTGTTGGAGGGTTCGAGTGAGGGAGAAGTGGCTGATGAAGTCTTGTAGGAGAGCCCGATTCCGCGTGCCGTGGGGAGTGCGGAGGGGCCTGGGTGGTGGAAGGTATTGGAGGAGGTTTTTCATAAGGACTAAGCATTGAAGACTGGCAATTAGGGTTGGGATTGGGATTGGACCGGTTCATATCTTGAGGTTCTGATACTATGTTTAGTTACGTCGGTTTTGGCAGTTGTGTAACATCGCGGGCACTTTTATTTGAAAGACAAATTCCATTTACTGGTGGTAATTACCTAGCCAGTAGAGATATGGTGCTAAACAACAAGCGAATGATTATCATGGCAAAAAAGCTCAACAGGACACCAGAGTCCTCACGATACACCGGTTCATATGCAACAACCAGAAAGCCAGATGCTCAAGATCAGTTCCATAGAGAACCCACGACACCCAATTTCTCAATGGTAACCCAGAACCTCGTTATCCATGGTCGTCCGCCAGATGTCGCATAGCAACCAAATACATGGAAAAAAAATTGGACATGGGTATCTTCACCTAAAAGCCCATCGCCAGAACAAAACGCCGATCCGAACGCAAGCCGACCTAACTCCTTTCCTTTCCGAATAAATGAAAATCATCATAGCTCATGCACTTTGCGAGTAGGTACTCGTGATAAGAATCAGGACTCCTTTAGTCGACGCTGGGAGGAACGTCCTTCAGGATTTCCCATCCGTACTCCTCCTCAGGCTTCTCGGGTTCCATGCCAAGAGCGTTGCGATAAGCGCGCACCTCATTCTGGAGACCAGCAACAATGCGAATGGGAACTTCCTCCTCTTCGCAGCGGAGACGATATGCAGTCCTAATCATCTCGGCACACTTCAGTGTCTGGGTATGCCAATAGTCTCTGTCCAGACGGCTCTCCAAATGAGCATCGCGCTCTGCCTGCAGGAGATTGTTGTAGTGACGCTTCTGCGCAAGGTAATGCATATTATTATTCTGGCAGTAGTTGCGAATCTGCTCAACCATGGTGCCGACAGCAGCCTCGTATTCGCCAATAAGCTTTGTGTTTTCGACCTGCTCACGTTTGAGAATCTCGGTGAGGCGTTTCTCCTTTGCCAGAGCGCGCTCCAGTTCGGCAATGCGGGCACCTAAGCTCTAATGTTAGTAGCACGTAGTATCGTGGGGAAATACGTAATCACCTGTAATTTCACCATTGACCTGCTGCAGACTGGGAGTTGTGCCTTCAGAAGCAGAGCGTCTCTAAGTTCTGTTAGCTTTGTTCATACTGGGCGAAGGCGAAACCTGAGAATTTTGAGCGGGTGAAGTGGCAAGTAGACATACCATGATCTCCTCAGCACTATTGACAATGCTTTTGGTCACCTCCCGGTTATTCTTCAGAACTTCACTTAGTTCCAGAACCATGTCATAAACATGACGTAGGTCCATCTGGTGGCCCGCATTCATCGGCATACCGCCATTCATGCCGGGCATTCCACCTCCATTCATCTGACCAGGAGTGTGAGGCATAGGAGACGACATAGACTGACGAGGGGTGCTAGGCACACTCGAGTTGGCCTGATTGTCAGCGTAGCTGGAGAACATGCCTGCACCAGGAGCTGGTGCTCCGTTACCGCTGTTCAGGGACATGGATGCGAATTCGAATGCGCGGTTCAGGTCGTCAAACTGAGAATCGAATGGGTTTATCGGGGTAGTAGAACCTTCTTCTTCGTACCACTGGTCTTCGACGCCCAGCACTTCCTTCCGAAATTTGTCCAAGTCAGCACGGGTAACGTGGGCGGAGCGGCGACGATTTCCACGCACAGGGAGTGCCTTGGGTTCAGAGGAAGAAGACTCGGGCTCGTCAATAATGATGGCTTCAGATGAAGAAGGATCAAATTCAAGATCAAGAACAGAAGAATTAAAGCGTTCAAGGTTAAGATGGGAAGAGTGACGAAGAAGTTCACGAGCAGACTTGAAGTGGCCTTCACCAAAACAATCAGGCTTCGGAGGTTCGGAAGCCGATCTCCGAACGCTAGCGCCACAGAGACCGCTGATTGGCTGATCTTCTCCTTCGCTAAGAACTTCTTGGCACCTGTTCATCTTCTCTCCGGAGTTGAGTAAATATACTGTCTTGATGAAAAGATTCAAAGGAGGAAGTTCTTGTGGATGAGGAATTGATGGATGGTGGTGAAAGCGACAAAAGAGAAGAAAGGAAGAAGGAACAATTCTCTCAGTTTTTCTATGTTCCTACTGTCCCTGGCACTTGCTTGCGGTGCATGCAAGCTGCTAGGTACAAACCACCATTACTCAAGGCAACAAGCCATCCATAGGCCGTTAACCACTTCTTTCCCTCTTTATACCCTCTTAGTTCTTTGGAATTGCTGCAACCTTATTTTATTTACCAGGGATCTCCGTGGATCCCCTTTACATTAATTACTCACACAGCTAGGGCGTGTTTGGACCCAAACTCCTGCATGCATAAGTAGTGGTAGGGTATAATATTATTGATTAAACTCATCAAGTCATATCAAGCAGTGCTTCCAGTCTTTGTTCAGATCCGAGGGAGTATGCTGTATTACTCTCTTTCCCATCATCCCGCTTCCTCTTTTTCTGACCGATTCGGCCTCCGACCCGAGCAACAAGCATCCGCATCTTCTCCAATTCCTGCGTCAATTCCCCATCCCGAACAATAAGATTAGGCTGTATGTTTTTCTGTGGCTGTTTAAATGGCTGTAGTAGGTGCTCCAGTTGCCGCAGCTGATTCAGACGCTGTTGGCGTTGCGTTCGCCGTCTGTCTAGATCACTAAGCCGTTCTCGTAGTCGCTGATACCTGTACAACGGTCATCAGCCAGATGAAACTGAAATTAGTCATCGCATTAACCAACCTCCTCTTATCTTCCTCTGATGCAGATTGGTCCTCTAGACTAAGAGGTAATTTCGCAATGTCCCTGGGATGAATCAGTGAGAATGGCGACAGTCATAATCTCAGCTAGGAGACTCACTCATGATTTGATAAATCTATCGATTTCTTAATGCCTTTCCCGTGGTATGGGTTTTGAATCTCTTGCTTGACTGCATCCCAGTAGAGAATTACAATTTGTTGAACAGTCTGATGAATTGCCTGAGAAGGGTAGGCGATGCGAATATGCTTTTTGATGGCATCGTTTACTGTAAACAGTTAGTTCCGTAAGCTGAACTGTACAAATAGCACAGATAATAGAGTGGATTTGATAAACAAGACAGGAAAGAAAACTCAGACGACAGTACATTTATGTAAGGCATCCTCAACCACCTTGTCACTTAGATCCTCCTCGGATTGCACTGCATAACTTCTCCAATTCTCCGGAGGCTCAAGGCTCTCTGACAGAATTCGCACCTGGGCCCTAATGAAGGACAATTTCAGCTCGGAAATTGCAGGAGTTGAGTCCATCTCCCCATATTGACAGCATGGACCAAGAGTATTTGTTGTAGACTTAGCTAGCGCGAGCGCGATGCGACAAGTGGATCTTTAAATGTTGACTAATCGGTGATATCACGTGACCATGGTCTTCGGCAAATTTATGGCACCGAGGAAAGTTCCAGGGGATGAGGAAGAAGGGATAGTGGACACTTCGATGTAGAAGAAGTCCGATAATTATATTATATCACCTGTATTGCTTATTTTGTTGAATGACAGTCCTCCTCGGCCCTCAATGCTAGTAAAGCTGTCAACTATATAGATCTTACCTCGGCAAATCCGGCCTGCCCCATATCTGAGTTACTCCGCAATGATCAGTCGTTAAAGGGCAACTCAACCATTTCCTGAGCGTCTAGGTACTCCACGACTTAAATACACCATCCTTGTACAATATACCTAGTCAAACGGGTGCCATGGCAGAAAACAAGCGGCCGATAGGCCTCCTCTTCGATATAGGAGGTGTTTGTGTAAGTTACCCAAAATCAGTCAACCGGGCAATACTAACGAACTTTGTAGGTCGCATCACCCTTCCAAGCCATTCTAGATTACGAGCTGGCCAACAATATACCCCCAGGATGGATAAATTTCAGTATCTCGCGAACATCGCCGAACGGCAGTTGGCACAAGTTGGAACGCGGTGAAATCAAGATGGACGCCGATTTCTTCGCCGGATTCAACAGAGATCTAAAGATTCCAGAACTATGGAAACAGTTCAATGAACGTGCGCTCAAAAAGAAGGCGCCTAATTCCACGGTATCTACGCTTCCTCCATTGCCCGAGTTGGATGCGGAGTGGCTCTTCTGGGAGATGATGCGAATATCCCGCACAGCGGACCCTTATATGTTTCCTGCGTTGAAGAAGTTGAGGGAATCAGGCCAATTCATTCTCGGGGCGTTGTCGAACACCACTATCTTTCCTGAGGGTCATGAGTTTAACAGCGATGTTAGTGGTGTCAAGTCTCAGTTTGATTTCTTTATTTCGTCGGCCCACACGGGTCTCAGGAAGCCTGATCCGAAGATCTATGAAGTTGCGATTAAGGAAATGGATGTGTTGGCGAAGAAGAAGGGCCTGAAAGGGATTTCTCCGTCGGATATTGTTTTCCTTGATGATATCGGCCAGAATCTGAAGGGAGCAAAAAATGCTGGAATGAGGACCATTAAGGTCAATCTTGGTAAAACGCAAGATGCAGTTAAAGAGTTGGAGAAGGTCACTGGTCTTTCTCTGTTGGATGGTCAGGACAAGGCGAGGCTATAGATGCATAGAACATATTTTCTTTTCTTTCACAGTCAGAGTAGAAATACCAATATTAGTGAGATGGAATGAACCATACTTAAAGAATTGAAATTGTATAATTATTAGTTCTATTTAATGTTGATGTTGGGGGGGATACAAGTATAGTAGTTCGTAAGTTATTTGTTCATGTTCGTCGCCAACCGTGAACCTCGACTCGGATGCAGCCACACCTAAGCGAATCTCCCACAAAAGCCAACCACAAATTTCTCCTCCTTCCTTCTTCACGCAGCCAACGTCGACAACTCGGTTCTCAACCCTCGGCAACATTCAAGATGGTGAGTCTTGTTGTTATTGTAAATGGATAAAATGCCATCCAGCATTGTGCAAAATTCATTTATCTGGATTTTGCCTTGTCCGAACTGGATACGGGTCTTTGCAAGATGCTTCGGATGAGATGGCACTCTGAAGCGCAAATTGCTGACCTCGTCTGTTATTTTGTAGGCTTACTCCAAGCTTGTTAAGAGCAGCGCCTACTACAGGTAAGAATTCCGTCTGGATTGGATTAGAGACAAGTTTCTGACTTTCTGTGCAGCCGCTACCAGACCAAGTACCGCCGTCGTCGTGAGGGTAAGACCGACTACTATGCCCGTAAGCGCCTGATCGCCCAGGCCAAGAACAAGTACAATGCGCCCAAGTACCGCATGGTCGTTCGCTTCACCAACCGCGACATCATCACCCAGATCGTCTACTCTGAGATCTCCGGTGACAAGGTCTTCGCCTCCGCCTACGGCCACGAGCTCAAGCGCTATGGCATCACCCAGGGTCTCACCAACTGGGCTGCCGCCTACGCCACTGGTCTGCTGCTTGCCCGCCGTACTCTGGCCAAGCTCGGCCTCGACAAGGACTTCACTGGTGTCGAGGAGCCTGATGGCGAGTACACTCTCACCGAGGCCATTGAGACCGACGATGGCACCCGCCGCCCCTTCAAGGCCTTCCTCGATGTTGGTCTTGTCCGTACCTCCACTGGTGCCCGTGTCTTCGGTGCCATGAAGGGTGCCTCCGACGGTGGTATCTTCATCCCTCACTCCGAGAGCCGCTTCCCCGGTTATGACATCGAGTCTGAGGAGCTCGACGCTGAGACCCTCCGCAAGTACATCATGGGTGGTCACGTCGCTGAGTACATGGAGACCCTCGCTGATGACGACGAGGAGCGTTTCCACAGCCAGTTCGTCAAGTACAACGAGAACGAGATCGACGCTGGTGACCTCGAGGAGATCTACGCTGAGGCCCACAAGGCCATCCGCGCTGACCCCTTCAAGAAGGATGAGGAGGCCGGCCCCAAGAAGTCCAAGGAGGAGTGGAAGGCTGAGAGCAAGAAGTACCGCAAGGGCAAGATCTCCAACGCCGAGCGCAAGGCTCGTGCCCAGGAGAAGATCCGCCAGCTTGCTGCTTAAATGGATGTCTCATGAATTGGGAGTTAGTCGTGTCTGATGAATATTTCAGTGCGATATGTCAAGCCAAGCAAAAAGTTCTACTTCTCAGAAAATATAGGGAGGATTTGGTTTTTGCCAACCGGCGTTTTTATTCATTGTAGATTGATGGATAGGGCTCATGTGTTACGTTTTTAAGATACCGGAGCAATTAGTTTGCGTTTAAAGGAATTTGTTCAAACCGTTCTAACTGCTCCGTTGGCATGTATCAATCTTCCTAAGTCAATGTAACCGAGAAGTTGCCATAATTTCCTGATCCTCATTGTGGTTCCTGTCTGTCCACATATGCAAGCGGTGTGTAACCTTAAAGAGCACGGCCAGAAAAAAAAACCTGTCAAACTAATGAAACTAACGAGTCAGTCGAACTGGTTGAATGATCTCGTTGGACTAGTGGATATTCAAAATATTGATCGTGGGCTCCAACCCTGGTGGAGATAGTAGCTAACCGCCACTCTGGAAACGGACAAGAAAATCCCACTAAGCCCCATTATTGAATCTGGCAATGAAATCAGCGTCGATGCCATGGATCATCATCTAATACCGTACTAAAAGAGGCTAGCTGCATCTGTCACTCTTGCTTTCTTTTCTTAGGAGGAATGTCGAGTCCGAACAAGCGGTCATCCTCATTCTTCTGGGTATATTACTGTACGACCAGTTCGAAGTACTCGAGGAGGATATTCCTTGGGTAAACTTCACGAGATGACTATGGATTCCACAAACAGGTCTCCTTTGTTAATTTCAGTAGGGCTGGAGAGGGTTAACAAGCGTAACAACCACCAATATTTGAATACAGGGCAGGCTCAGGTGATCTCCGCAGATCATACCAAATGGTTTGGATCATTGGATTGGGATCACCGTGTGGGATGGTTATGACGTTGGTGATTTGGTAATGTTTGAGAGGAATGTCATATAGGGTAGGTACCATGGTAATTATTTCATTATACCTTATAGGTATCCATACTGTAGTATATATAAGTACTAATAGGTGTATATCGATTCTTCAGGTTTAGAATTAATTAAGTTCGCTGGAAGATGGGCTGTATTGCTGTATTGTAATTTACATACTGTACCGTCACACCGAAACCTTGAAAGTCTTGGTATTTCACTCAGACCAATCAGGTGACAGGAATTATCAGCCCCTCTTCCAGTGGACACGTGCCACCGGTAATCTGGTAATACAGCGTATTGTATGGATTGTATGGATTGAAGAGGAGGAAAAGAGGGGAGAATAAAGAGAATCAAATGGAATAGAAAGAATAATGGAATGAATCTGGGCCTGGAACTTCATTTCTTTCCTAAATTGACAAGCTAACTTGACCTCTACTCGAGGCAAATGAGCTCTTCTCCACCGAAATACTGTACTCCAATTCTCCCCGAAAATCTCCCCCACCAAATAAACCTCCACTAGTTTAGGTTTCCTTCATAGCCTATCTGCTTCAAAATTTCGTCGTCCATCCATCTCTTGCCATCCCATCGACTTCAGGACTTCTACCTCCTTCCTTTCCTTTTCATCTCTGCATCATTGTCTCTCCTTTGACTTTCTCCTTTACATCCAGACTCATTTTCAATCATGTCCGCTCTCCTCCGGCGCCCTCCTGTGATGGATTTTCCGCTCCACTCCGACCATTAATCGATCGCATTTCTCAGAAGCTGGGACCCACGACAGATTCATCGGGTTCTACAGCTATTCTCATATTCAACCCCTATATGCTCGGACTTGATACCCTTGCGCCAGTTCAAGGACTATGCAACCGTCACTTTTATGATCTCTCGTTTTGTCGCATTCCATAATTTGTGTTTGAGATACCGATCGCATCAATCGAGTCGAGAGAATCAGATATAATGTTCAAAATGGAGGGTGTGGAATCTGTGGATGTGAGCTGGCTCCATCATTCTCAGAAAGGTGAGTATTTTGGAGGCCCGTCTGCTTGCCCTAAGCCTAGGCCTTTCACTGGGACAGAGGACGGTACAGCAGTCGCAGATGTTCGCTGTGATACTAATTTATCAGATCACCTCTCCCGTTGCAAATCAGCATCATCAACAGTTAGTGATCAGCAAACCTCCGGTAGCGATAAAAGCGTCCCTCAAGAACCTCAACCTTCCGCAGAGAAGCAATCATCCGATACACCCCCACAATTAGGGGCTTTGGATTTCGAAGCCGAATCCAAAGTATCCCCCAAGAATAACGAACCCCGACCTGAACCGAAAACAAGTGGCGATGAGAAGACAGGAGATTCAAAGGCGTCTGAGCCACCCCCGGCCATACCGAGAAGTGCCCCGAAGCCAATCACCGGGAGAAGGAATTCGTGGATTTCATCTTTGAGCTCAAAGTTCTCCTCTGGCACCACCCCTCCTTCGCCGTCCAATCCTAGGGCAAGCCCGGTGAGTCCCAAGACAGCCTCGCCGGGGTCGAAACTTGACAATAACAATCCGTTCGGAGCGGCATATTCTCCCAGGGATAAAGAGGAGGAAAAGAAAGATAATCCACCTTCGCCTGTGTCATCATCTCCTAGAGGTCCGTCTTTTCTTCAAAATGCATTCCGGAAACTCTCCTCGTCCGGATCTAGTGGTATGGGCAAGCCCGCTACGAATGGGGTCATCTGTGAGCGCCGTGTGATGAACATCGATCAGCATCGGGATAGATGCCGGATCCCAGATTTGGATCAGGGGAAGCTACGCCGCGTCGCTTTTTGTGTGGATGTTGAGATTGCTGGTGTGTCTCGTCGGGAGTCTGACGAGGATGTCTCAGCCACAAACGGCTCGCGGCGAACGCTGTTTGATTCCAACTCGCAGAAGTCAAAGAAATCAATTTCGAGAGCAAAAGAGAAAGAGGAAGGTGCTGCTTTGAAACTGCCCGAGGCTGTTGTCGCCGTTAAGGAGAAACAGGGTGCTATCAATGGGAAGGATGCTGAATCTTCTTCACAAAAAGCAAATGAAGTGAAGGCCAATGGTGGAGAAAAAGAACCCTCCAGAAAGCAGGAAAAGAAGAAGCGATCCGAGGAGGAAAGAAGGGAACGCAAGGAAAAGAAGCGGCGACAGGCTGAGGCAAATGGCTCTGTGCCTATGCAACTAAGGGACGAGGACGAAGAGGACACATCTCGGGCAGGAAATGCTGGGATATCCCGTTCTAAAACGCAGAACCATCCTACAACAGATCCCGTACGGATTTATCGTCGCTGCTGCCAGCTGCGAGAAACACCTGTGCTCAAAAGGGTAGTCGATGAGATTTCCAAGCCCTCATCCACTCTCGCAGAGTCGCCAGGCACTGTTGCGGCTCTCGATCTTAATAACTTCCCAATGACCTCAGAGGACATCGTTACATTCAGTGATTGGCTTGCTGTTGTTCCTGTCCGTAAGCTTTTGCTTGAAAACTGTGCTCTTACAGATGAGTCCGTACGAACAATCCTTGCTGCTCTTCTGTCAACCAAGACCGTTGAGCAAATGAGGCAGAGACGCAGAAGAGCCAAGAAGTCAAATTCAAGCTCCTCCCTGAAGGAAGAGAGGTTTGACGTGATTGAGAAGTTATCCTTGAAGAACAACCCGAAGATAGGCCCCGAGGGTTGGCGTCATATCTGCCTATTTGTTCATTTGTCGAAGTCCTTGAAGGCCGTTGATCTTTCTGGAATTCCCTTCCCTAATTCTTCCCGGGCAAACGGTGTTGGGACGTCTGGTCAGCCCCAAAATCCTGCGCCTGATGTTGCTACTGTTTTTGCAAAGTCACTCGCCGAACGTTATGGTGGTGACCATCTTGATGAATTACTGCTCACTGAATGCAGTCCCACGACGGAGACAGTCAGGAAGATCTGTGATGCTGCTACTGCCGTTGGTTTGAGAAGACTGGCTTCGCCAACAATGGTCTGACGAAAGAAGGCTTGGAGCATATTGTTCGCTATTTCAAATCAGGGAAATGTGAGGGCTTGGACCTAGGCGGGAATGACATCCAAGAACATCTCGACTTGCTTATTTCCGCCATCGATAGAGACCATCCACTCTACGCTTTAAGCTTGGCGGACTGCTCCCTCACACCCTCTGCTCTTCCTCCGCTACTCCAAGGATTGACTCGTCTTTCTAATCTCCGTTTTGTTGACTTCTCCCATAATCGGAAGCTATTTTCAACCGAGCCAGATTCGTTGGCCACTTTCAGGCGTTTCCTACCTAAGATGCGTGAATTGAAACGCATACACTTGGCCGACGTTGACATGTCGGCTGATCATCTTATCGCGCTTGCCGAAGTACTTCCAGACTGTCCAAGCCTCTGCCATCTAAATATTTTGGAAAATCCTCTAATTTCCAGGTTAGCGTCTGCAACAGACCCGGCCAGCCAGGAGGAGGCTTGTGCCGTTTACGCTTCTCTGATGGCAGCCGTGCGGGTATCACGGTCAATTATTGCAGTCGATATTGAAGTCCCGAGCGCCGACAATAACGAGGTTGTGAAGGCTCTTGCCTCGCAGATCGTGGCTTACTCTCTTGGCAACCTCGAACGGGGTGCTCTTGAAGAGGAACTTTCCGGTCCGGAGGATCTATCGGGTTCCCGCGAACAGGTCCCGGTTCCTGAGATTCTGCAACACATTGTTGGCAGTTCAGCAGGAGATGAACCCCACGATGGTGACGATGAACCCTCTCCAGATGTGGATTATGTCATTGGGGGCACAGGAGTCGTGAAAGCTTTGGGTGTTTGTCTCGGTAATCTGGACAACCATGGGGGTGACTTCCCTGGGGATTCTGGGCCCCCGAGTGGTAGTAGCACTCCTAGACGCAGGAAGTCTAGGTCTATTGTGCCAAAGAGACCTCGAGACATGCCAAAAAGCTTGTTGGAATCTGCACGTAATATACGCACTCGCATTCAGTCCGCTCTTGTCCGTGAAGACAGAGCTGGCAATGATACGAATTACAGTAAGTCCTTAATGTTCTTGACTCATTTGGCTAGATGCTAATGAATCTGTAGGGCGACTTCAATTCCTTGATATGACACTGCATAGGATGATCCAGCGATTTGAAGACCAATACCCTGATACACGGGTTGTGCCTCAACTTGCGCGATCGGGCACCCTTGGAAGCAGCTCCCAGAACTCTGGCGACGATGGAAATGGCTCAAGCATCATCGGTGGAACCAAACTGAACGGCAATACTGCTGATGCCGACACCGCGATCGACGACGAAGATACCGATCAATATGCCATCAGGCTCTCCCGCTCTAGCTCAGTTACTTCTCTCCACTCACGTGCAATGACCTCTGAAGAAGGTCAAGTCCATCGTCTCGGTCAAAATCTTCGCCGAGACTTCCTCGGTCCTTCTTTGGATCATACTGATGATGATCCCTCACCTGGCGACTCGCATGTTGCTGCGCTTCGCGAGAAGCTAGGTCGATTACATGAGGAGCAAATGCGGTCTGAGCACGAGAATTCCGCTCCGGATAAAACGTTCCGCGAACTTGGATCAACTGTCGAAGAGCTCTGGACGATCCAACGACAGGATTCAGAGGCCTTTGAAAAGTTCAAGCAAAGTCAGATTGCAGCACAAATCAATAGCGGCAGGCGGACCGCATCTACGTATGAAAATAACAAACATGAAGTTGAGAAGAAGCCTGAAACCAAGCCGACGTCATAGCATCTGGCTTGTGGGCTGACATTTCTCGCTGTTCCCTTAACTATCTCAATTGCTACTTTACCTCTATTGTATATACGCCTTTCGCCTCTTGTCTGCCTCCACATGTCATCAGATTATATTCCGGCATATGCAGTCCCGCACATATTAGCGATCACATTGAGCATTTCGAATAAGTTCATTTGTTGTAATCATATCGTTGATTCCCGGCCCGATTGGTGCTCATTTACTGGTTACTACTTTTTGAAATCTGTTATTTCATGAACGACATTTCCCAGTTTTCTTATGTATACTTCATAGGTTTAAATTAATCAATGCTGTACTCTAGTAACTAATAAAGTCATGCTGAAGTAGCTCATCTGTACTGTATTGTATACCGTCACATGACGATCCCTCGGTCCAAATAGGCATGTGAACTCCTTCCCTTCCTCACTCGCATCAGCTTATTCTCCATCCTCATCATTCCTCACCCTCCAGCTTCAAGCCGGTCATGTTCGCCTTTTTCGACTCTGGCTAGCTCCACTTCTAAGTACCCGTACGCAGCATCCTATCAACATGGCTGCTCAGTCGAAACTACTTCCTCCCGAACGGCCCATCCGGCAGATCCTCTCCAGCTTAACAACACTCTACCTCCGCCACCGCAAAGGCATATCCCGCACAGTCTATCTAGCTCTTTTCGCGGCGTTGCTAAAACGTGTCCATAATGCGATCTCCGAACAGAAAGCTGCCACCCAGCGGCAAGTTGAGCTGCGGAGGCGACCCGGAACGAGTAGCCTCGGCGATACCGGAGATCAAAGGCGTAACAAGGTCGAGGTTGATCGGGAATTCTTCACGAAGCTATTCCGTCTGTTGAAGATTGTGATTCCCGGTTGGCGGAGTAAGGAGCTTCGCTTGATTGTTAGTCACAGTGTGTTTTTGGTACTGCGGACTTTGCTCAGTCTGTATGTAGCCGAGCTTGATGGGAGACTAGTTAGTAATTTGGTTCGGGGGAGGGGGAAGGATTTCCTGCTCGGACTTGTGTGGTGGATGGTTGTTGCTGTGCCTGCTACGTTTACTAATTCTATGGTGAGTTTCTTAGTTGCGTCTCTGTTGTTGGGTTGGATGACTGACATGTGTAGCTCTCATATCACCAATGTAAACTCTCGCTGAGTTACCGGAAACGCCTTACGGATTATATTCACGACAAGTATCTGTCTAATATGACCTTCTATGCTATCTCTGCGCTAGACGATAGAATTAAGAACCCCGATCAACTGATCACGGTGGATGTCTCGAGATTCTCGGACAGTTTGGCAGAACTGTATTCCAACTTGGCTAAGCCGGTGCTCGATATGTCTATTTATAACTATTCGCTTTCCAAGAGCGTTGGCGGAGAAGGACTGTTTGTCATGAGTCTCCTGGTGCAGCTGTCAGCCAACGTCATGCGCGCGTTGACACCGCCGTTTGGCAAATATGTCGCCGATGAGGCTCGCTTGGAGGGCGAATTCAGATTCCTCCACTCGAGACTGCTTGATTACAGTGAGGAAGTGGCTCTCTACCATGGTCATGAGGCGGAGAAAGATACTTTGGACAAGGGTTACTTCACATTGATTAAACACGTGAATCGCATTCTCCGGAGACGATTGTATCATGGGTTCATGGAGGACTTTGTCATCAAGTATTTCTGGGGTGCCCTTGGTTTGGTGCTTTGCAGTATTCCTGTCTTCTTTAAGATCCCTGGTCAAGTTGCTGGCCAGACTATGGGGGATAGGACTGAAAGTAAGTCTTCAGTCTGCTATTCTGACAGGCTTTGAAATTGACAACATGCAATAGGTTTCATCACAAACCGCCGGATGCTTCTCTCTTCTTCCGATGCTTTTGGCCGCTTGATGTTCTCCTACAAGGAGATCTCTGAACTAGCCGGCCACACGGCCCGCGTATCCTCCCTACTAGAAGTCATGGACGACCTCCTAGCTGGCCGCTTCGAAAAGAAGCTTGTCTCGTCAGTTTCAACCGAAGAAAACGCAGCCGTCCTCTCCGGTCGAGGCATAGTCGAAGAAAGCGACTCTATCGAATTCACTGACGTCCCAATCGTCTCACCAAATGGCGACGTACTCGTTCGCAAGCTCTCCTTCAACATCAACCCAGGCGACCACCTCCTAATCGTCGGCCCCAACGGCTGCGGCAAATCCTCCCTCTTCCGTATCCTCGGCGGCCTCTGGCCCGTCTACGGCGGCACTGTCAAAAAGCCCCGCTACGATGAAATCTTCTACATCCCACAACGCCCCTACCTCTCCCGTGGAACCCTCCGCCAACAAGTTACCTATCCAGATGGAATTCGTGAAATGCGAGCTAAGAACGTCACCGATGCGGATCTATATGACATTCTTTCTGTCGTCGAAATCGCATCGGTAGTCAACCGTCCCGGTGGCTGGGATGCTGAGGAAGAATGGCGTGATGTTCTTTCCGGTGGCCTTCAACAGCGTATTGCTATGGCTAGGCTATTCTATCATAGACCTAAGTTCGCGATTCTGGATGAATGTACTTCCTCTGTGACGTTGGAGATTGAGAGGGTTATGTACGAAACTGCTAAGAAGCTCGGTATCACGCTCATGACCGTCTCGCACCGGCGAAGTCTCTGGAAATATCATAAGAAGATCCTCCAGTTTGACGGGGAGGGTGGTTATATTTTTACTGGATTGGATTGGGAGAAGAGATTGAAGCTCGAGGAGTATGTCCCTTCCCTTGCCTTTCACTAGGTTTCGCATTGTATAAAGTAAGATGCTAATTGGTTTTCCGTATAGTGAGAAAGATGAACTAGATCTTCAGCTTCGCGCTGTCCCGGATCTGCAGAGACGCTTGACTGAGCTTAGCACGTCTTAGATTTTCTCTTACCTTCTACTTCTGTCTTGTTTATACATCTGCTTGGTACGCTGCATAGCGCCATCCCTATCTATTTACCTCCTTACCTATCTTTGATATCCGTCTTCATCTTGATCGGTGTTTCTATATCTTTGTTATCTCTGTCTGGCAATTGAGCGAGCGGTTGGGATAGGGGTTCGGGCTGTCTTGGTTGATTGTTCTTAGTAAAATGTGGATGGAGAATGGGGTTGATTTGAATATTGATATACACCTAACCACATTTCATATAGATGTTTTGGCTGATATGATACATGTTGATATTGATGAATTGATACCATTGATTCGTTATGTCATACTTAGTAGATACTAACATTCAATCATAGCATCATGCAGAGTCCTCCTTAGTTACTTAGGTACTATAGGAGAGACAGATAAAATAAAGAGCGAAACAAAATGAAAGGAAGATAACACAATACCTTAAATCAATACCATACCATAGCAATTTCAACCATCCCCATCCCATCACCCACCAACTCGACCACCCATACAATCAATCAATCAATCATCCTT
>MVGC01000168.1:0-46264 GCA_003589665.1 Aspergillus sclerotialis | reverse complement strand
CCCCCCCTCCAATACAATACTAATTCCAACCCAGATCTTCGCCCTAACCGGTCCCCCAACATCCCAAACCTGGCCGGGATTCCGTTCTCTCCCAAATGCCAAATCCCTCCGTATTCCATCAACCTCAACATCACCACCGGGGAACCCTCCACTTCTTCCACGGACCAAATTCCCTCTCCTTACCAATGCAGGTCTACACCTTTTATCCTCTCTCCTAGCACTAAATCCTCGTACGCGCCCTACAACAGAACAATGCCTCGCGCATCAATACTTCAAGGAAGATCCTCGACCGAAGCCTAAGGAGATGTTCCCTACGTTTCCGTCCAAGGCAGGAATGGAGAAACGGAGACGTCGCCAAACTCCAGAGGCACCGAAGCGAGGACAGGAAGCGCCGAGGCTGGATTTTGCGGACGTCTTTGGTGGTGGTGCAGGGGGAGATGCTGGTGAGTCGGGGGCTGGGTTTGCTTTGCGATTTGGGTAGTTCTGTACATGGACACGGAGGAGTGCTTGCTATCGTTTGTATCCATGGTTTACTATATGGAAAGAGGATGGATGTATATCCAATTGACTAATAGGACTAGGCTGAACATTCAAGGAATGGTATATAACAGACATCACCTCTTTTCAAAGCGCCATAATCAGAATCTCACATCCTTTGGAATATGCCGTAATAATACAAACTAAACGCTGAACGCCGACAGGAACCGCTCTGCCGTTCTGCTAAGCATGATCATTTATGATATGGAAAGAAACGAAAGAAGAGTAAGTCTAGAACACATACTATCCCCAGGTCAAGAGAGATAATAACGCTGCCACATAGAATAAGTAGCAAGATACTCCTCGTTCGAAGAGTCAGAGTTCTCTCTTCTATTTCCAACCGACAAATGGGGAGGAGGACCACCAGGACCAACGATCTCACGGACCTGCTGGCTTCTGGTCGAGGGACTGCGATCAACTTGATGGATGCTAGCATCATTGGCTGAGCTCTCTTCCACTTTGATAGCGTTATCCCCTCCCCCGGGGTGCGTATCAGAGGTTTTACCATCCACGAGGAAGTATTCATCCTTCATGGAGAGGGAGGTGAGAGACAAAATGTCTTCTTCAATGGACGAACGATTATTATTAGATACTGAGGTAGGGCCTGTGCTTGTGAAGCCTTCGCTATGGGTATTTGAGTGCATGGATGGGCCGACAGAGACATCGCCGTCTTGATGTGAGCTGGAGAAGTCGGCTACCCACGCCTCTAAGAGGTCAGGGCGGTAGGATAGACGTGACAGAATATCCGTCTCGGTTCCCTCTTCAGTTTGCGCCTCGGTCTCGTCTGACCTATGCTCGATTGTTTCACACATATTGTTGGATGATTCCCTAGAATGAGACAGGTGCGAGTCTTCCTTGCAATTAGGGCTGTCCACTGAGCCTGTTCGCTTTGCGGGTGATTCTTGAGGGGTCTTGACGTTAGAACTGGATGAAGCTGCTATGAAATATTAGCATGGTGACTGTCAAAATGGTGACTTCGGGTGTACCTGGCTGTGATTTATTAGATAACTGATGGGATTCCATGCTCAAATTGACACCTAGTTGGGGAATGTCTGCATTATCAGAAGAGCTAGACGAAGATTTGTCTACGGAGTTCGACGCATCAGCTTGGAAGGACACTCTCCTCACAGCACCATGACATTTGGACTTCTGTTTCTCGGATGATTTCTTTGCCGTTAGGGCCTGAATATTCTCCTGGCACGAACTGTTCGGTGGTCGCTCGACGGGACTTAAATCGGCAAAGCTGCAGGACCCCATATGCATCTCGGGCATACGACCGGGCCCCGAAAGGGTGATGGGAGGACCCTTAAAAATATACTTGTCCAGTTCACCGAATAAAGCCGACGAACAATTGCACCGAGTCCGGTATAGCCCAAAACCGAAATCATAGTCCTCCTCCGTGCTAGCTTCGGAAATAGTTGAAGGGAAATATTCACCTTGTTGATCAAATGATCCCTCTGCAGAATCAGACGAGGACCAGATATTTGGTATAGCCTCGTTATGGTTTAAGCTGTGGGAATGCTGGTTCCTTTGATTCCTCTGCATGCCAGATCTCAATGCCAGAAAACCGGATCGCGCCTTTCGAATGGACCTCCCAGGAAGGCTTTGCATCCAACGGACAGAGTTTCGAGAATTTGGCGCTTGTGCTTGAGGTATGTAGTAACCGCTGCCGTGCCATGATGATGGAGTCAATGGAGGGTTATGTCGAGGATTTCGCGGATTGAAGATTGGATAATGAACTCTTTCCTCGCAAGTAGGTGGAGGGGTTCGCGGACGAGAGAAGCTGGTTAAATCATCAATATCACAATTCAGAATTCCAATATCCTCTCACCTTTTCCTCTTTCCAACAGGCGAAGGGATACCAAGAGAAAAGGACAGTCTTTGGGTTTTGTTGACATTTTCATTGGGCCGAATCTGGTCGGTTGAATCCATGGTGGATGTATGTATAGATCGTAATGTCAGAGCAGTACGGGAATAACAAAGAGAAGATTGAGACAAAAGGCAGTCCGTTTGAAGATGAGGGATCTCAAAACCTTTATTGAAGACCACGCGTTTTGAAAACCATGGATAATAGTAAACAAGTCTGAATTGCGAAACGAACTACATGATCAACAGCAGGGTTGGACAGAGGAAGGAAAGACCAGGAGAGGTCAAGTTTCATAGTAGGGCCAAATCGAGTAGGTGCGATGACAATAGGATGAATGTATGAAATTATTAGGTACAGAAGAATTGTGGTGGTTTGAGGAAGAGAATATAGAAATATAGAACAGTTTGAAGTGGGTAAATACAGAAGAAGATGCCGATCTCTCAAAGTGAATCAATCACTCCGAAATCTCCTCCGCGTCTGCTTTTGTATCTTTGTTTGCTCCCTTTTATTTCCCCTTATACTTATTTTGCTTGTTATATTATTTATTCTAATTGTTATTTCAGTCTTATATTCCCTTCTGCCCCCTAATTTATCTTTCGCAAACACCGCCCTTTCTTCGACATGGCCGCGGGCCAGCAAGCTGTTTCTTTCGACAGCATCATCCAAGCTGGTAAGCCTTGCAATCCTGCACCTTTAATCATCGCATTGCCTAATTTAATTTATACTAGGTCGCCAAAAGAAAAGGAACGAGGAACTTGCGAATAACCTCCTTGGAAAAAACAGGAGGGCGAGCGCGCCTGGATCTGGGGTTGGGAAAAAGGCACAGAATGCGACACCTGGGAGTCTGGCGAGTAGGATTGGGGTGACAAAGGTACGGACTGCTAGGCTACAACTTGACTTTGCCTCTGTTAAAGTGGAGGATGGTATTCTAATGTCTACTTTGATTAGCGCTCCGCATCTACCAATTCGAGAACGCGGAAGAGCCATCCGCCACTCTCAGCGCCCTCAGGACCTAGAGGATCACAATTGAGACCTGCAAATGGTCGGCGCAACGATAATAACCGCCTCGTTGCGGCTCTTAATAACGCTGCCGGGCAGGCGACCGTCCGGGATAATTCTGCTGGTATCTCGATCAAGGGAGCTTCAGGGCCCTTTACTGTTGTTGGAAGCAACTTTGCGCCTGGAACCACGGCTGCCGATATTCAATCGGCCATAGAGCCTATTGCCGGACAAATATTGAGCTGTTTGGTTACTTCTAGCCGTCCTACAGTGTCGGCGGAAATTGTGTTTGCGGAAAGGTCGGCTGCGGAAACTACAATTGCCAACTTCCACAATCAAAAGGTACCTAGGTCACGCTTTTTCTATTTATGGAAGCTGCTAACAAAAAAAAGGCGGACGGCCAGATCCTTTCAATGCGACTAAAACCAGCGGACGCTCGTGACGATGCCTTCAACCCTCCTACCGGCCCAAGAGCTTGGACACAACTTCAGCCGGCCCAATCCACCTTTAACGACCTAAGAGAGCAAGCGGATCAGCAGCGCCGCCTACAACGCAGAGCTGATCCGGCTGTCCAGGATGGAAGTTATGGATTCAGTGAGCAGAATAACCCTCTTGATCGCGGTAATCGTGGAGGCAATTACCGGTATAACCGGAGGTCAAATGGCCGCCAGCCACGGGGTGGTAGGCAAGATGCGCAATCTGGACTCTACAGTGATGAGATGATGGTCGATGCTCCTCCTCAGAACCCAAGGAACAGGGGTAGACGGTAGAGGCAGAGGACAAGATGTTTTGTCGTTGATTTCTTGTATTATTATTTTCAATCTCTAGCGCTGGGATATTAGGGTAGGGAATAGGATCGGCTGCTGGTATTAAAAATGCTGTTTCTCCAACAAGAATAGTGGCCGAAGACAGCACTGATGAACTGGATTCATTATTCTGTCCCTGCCAGTACCTATTCTTTGTGTTGTATGCGTTGTTTAAGAACGAAAGAATGTATTTCCTGATAAGATAAGGACATATCCACGTGATCTTGCGGAGATATTGGAGATGGAATTAAATATCAACGAAGTTACATGTGCCTGTAAATGTTATCAGAGGGTTCTCCCACTGGATATATTCTTTTAGCAAGTACCGGAGATTATTGTTATTGCACTAGATCGAATTCCTGACGTTGTATTCGAGTTTTCCCCGGTCCTTGGGCCATCCACCTCCGATTAAAGATGCACCATGGAGCGAGGCGTACATTGACACTCCTAGCCCGAAGATACCAAACCCAGTCCTTGACAAAGACATCACGACGATGGAACTCTACATTCAATAAAAGAGAGTGGTCAACGCCTCTAGCTCGGACGCTGGCCAACGCAATCAATGTACGAGAACCACCAGCAGAAACCGGCCAATTCCTTGCCCATGTATACTAACAAGAACAGGTCACCGGGCCCATACCGATCGCAGCATTTATGCGCCAAGTGTTAACCTCCCCGGACGGTGGATACTACACGACACGCGCAGAAACCGGCGAGGTCTTCGGGCAGAAGGGAGATTTCATCACGTCTCCCGAGATATCGCAGGTCTTTGGCGAATTGGTTGCTATATGGACTATTACAGAATGGCTTGCACAGGGGCGGAAAAGAAGTGGTGTGCAGCTTATTGAAGTTGGCCCGGGGAAGGGTACTCTGATGGATGATATGCTAAGGGTATGCGGTTTCTCCAGGGTGCTTGTGATGATTGCTGATGGGTTTATATCTAGGCGTTTCGGAATTTCAAAACCTTCACGTCGAGTATTGAGGCTATCTATTTGGTGGAAGCTAGTCCGACACTCAGAGAATTGCAGAGGAAAGTCCTTTGCGGGGATGCGGCCATGGAGGAGACTGATATTGGACACAAGAGTACTTGCAAGTACTTTGATGCGCCAGTAGTCTGGGTTGAGGATATTCGACTCCTACCTCATGGTGAGATGACCTGCTCATGCTCATCTAAGATTGACCATTAACATTTCATAGAAGAGGACAGGACTCCATTTATCTATGCGCATGAGTTCTTTGATGCGCTACCTATCCACGCCTTTGAATCTATTCCGCCTTCTCCGGAGAACGAACCCCAGCAGCCCCGGGAGATTATGACGCCAACTGGACCGGCAAAACTGCATCAACCACTGAAAGCCGCGAACACTCCGCAATGGCGGGAACTCATGGTTACTTTGAATCCGAAGGCAGTCGAGGAGAACCAAGAAGGTGAACCGGAGTTTCAACTCACACTTGCAAAAGCTTCCAATCCTTCGTCTCTTGTCATCCCAGAGATATCAGAGCGGTATCGTGCGCTCAAGTCACAGCCCGGTTCAACCGTTGAAATCAGCCCGGAGGGCCGCATCTACTCCGCTGATTTTGCCCGTCGCATTGGCGGTTCTTCACAACCTCCGCGCGCAGCTCCGCGAAAAACAAGACAGGGAAAATCGCAGACTCCAACTCCACCGGTGAAGAGAGAACCCTCAGGTGCGGCCTTGATAATGGACTACGGGCCGCTCTCCACAATCCCGGTTAATTCTCTGCGAGGAATCTCCAACCACCGGAAGGTCCCACCGCTCTCGTCGCCCGGCCAGGTTGATGTTAGCGCTGATGTTGACTTTACTTCGCTGGCAGAGGCAGCAATTGAGGCTAGTGAGGGAGTTGAAGTACATGGCCCCGTTGAACAAGGAGATTTCCTACAGGTCATGGGCATTGCTGAGCGAATGCAACAATTACTCCGGGGTGTTCAGGATGAGGAACGACGAAAGACTCTTGAAAGCGCGTGGCAGCGACTTGTCGAAAAAGGCGGCGGAGGAATGGGTAAGCTCTACAAGTTCATGGCTATAATCCCCGAGAATGGAGGGAAACGACGACCTGTTGGCTTTGGGGGTTCGGTTGTATGGTAGTATATATAGTCTGACGATTGAACAGACAACTGTAGTATAATGTACAATATGCATCATGAACTCATAAAAGAGGTATCTTTATTTCATCAAGAGTCATAAATGGTATCTAAAGAATAACCGGCACATGATGCTATCGAGATCCAGCTATGCAATGCAAAACAAGAAGAGTAGAGATCTTCAATATCACCATCCCGCTGAAACAACGCCATCTCCGTCGCTTCAGATCGAAACGTACCAGCCAATCCAACCAACGCCTTAACATATAATAAAGCCACACCCAACTGGACTATTCACACAGGGAAATATCACCTAATATTCCTCCCAAATATCCGCGACATATCCCTGAGTCAATCTCTCATCCTTCCCAAAAACCTCCTGCCATTTAACGAATCCACCCTCGAGAACATAAACTTCCTGCTTCTGGGACTCATCAGGTCCAAAAATCCTCTCGCGCTCTCGAGCATAGCGAAGCGCCGCAGAAGGACCGCGCTGCTGGCTAAGAGCACAGTGAAAGACAACCTTCTCTTTGTCTTTCAGAGTGCGAATCAATTCGGGCATGCGCGCATCCAGAGTCGAGCTGGGAACCCAGGTTGAAGAGAAGATGTGGCCGCCGACGTGATCTGAGCAATTGGTGAGATTGGGTTGGAATTGCGGTACATGGAAAATGCGCGTAACTTACCAGAGTCACGGACATCGATAATAGCCAGGTTGTTCGAGGAAGCAGAAGTAGTCGACAGTAGGAGGGTTGAAAGGACCTCGCGGGTCATGCGAGGGAGGGTTGCGATGGTGATTGAGGACATCGTTGCGGGAGGGTAGGTTTAAAGATAAAGTAGTTTGAGGAGGATGGATGCAAGGAAAGGACTGACTTTGGAATTTTCCTGGAACATGCCTGAATTTATACCAAAAAGAAGAGGTGAATAGCGTAAATAAAGCAATCTCGCTCTCGGCGTTCGGATAGTGCAAGATTGGCGGGCTCACGTATCACGTGACCGAAGAAATCCCCGTCCGAAAAGAGAGTCGGAAGAACTTCAAGACCTCCAAATTGAGCCAGGATATCCCAATTCTCTATCTGGCTTCTTCATTGAAGCTTCATACCAATTGGTATATCTACTGAATCGCCATCCACCCACAATGGAGGCGCGCTCCCTAGTCCAATGCCTCCGATCGAGGCCCGCTTCCTCTCTACTTGTGTCGAAACAACCAAGCATCCTCCACGGACAGCCCTTCTACAGTGCAACAGCCCTACGATACTCCTCCACAAGCAATGGCCCCTCCCGGTCGCCTCCGGCCAACGAAAGCAAATCTCAATCCTCCACAAAGACCAATAATACACCGCAGTCAGATTCCGGCTTCAGCGAAATCGATAACGTCTTTGATAGCCTCAACTTCCAAAACCGCAACACTGGAAGCCATGACGCTCAAGCCCCGAAAGGCCGAAAGTATTTCGATGCCGATAAATACCGACAAGAATCAGATGCAAAGTTCGAGAAGCTGGTGGCGGAAAGGAAAGCTTCGCAAAACATAAGCCAATCCGTTGCGGACGGAGTAGACGACCTTGCTGAACAGAGCCGATTGAGGAAACCGCAACGCCCGGAGTTTAAACTGAACACGCAGTTGGGACGACAGATCCTGGTTGAGCCCGAGATGGGGCGCGATTTGCCTTCTGCGCTGCGATTGCTGGATGTAAATCTTGGGGCGAACCGCGTCCGGAATCAGAAGAATAAACAGAAGTTCCATGTTCGGAAGGGGCTGGTAAGGAAGCAACTGAGGATGGATCGGTGGAGGAAATTGTTCAAGTATTCTTTTTCGCATACTGTCGCTAAGGTGCACAGGATGAAGTCGCAGGGGTGGTGAGTTGGCTTGCATATATGGATAGTGGGATTGTTTTGCTACGGTGAGATAAGTTGATTTCCATGGGAATTGATTAGCCATATTTCATGTATAACTATCTTGTATTGTTTCTTTTGGTGTTTTTTCTCAGCTGAAATAGAAAACGCAAGGTCGCGTTATGCACATATTACAGCCAGAACATGAGCACCTGTGAAATCAAGGCCGAAAGTGATAGCTAATGAGGCCATTTACAGCGTTATTTCTTTCCACTGTCGCTTTAACGTAGCAAATTATTATTCTGCACCACCATCCCGATGTTAAGTTAACTAACTCAACCAGCCTCAGTGAGCTCTTACTCGCATTTTAACTCATGTCAGAGTCGCCGAAAATGGCCTTCTCTACGGCCAGATCTAGCTCCCTACAATTTCGGCTGATCTGTTCAGGCGACATACTAAATCGCTTGGATACCATCTATTCTAACACTAATTCAGTTCCCATACTTATTCCACTACTAAAGCTTATGCTATATCTGTGTCAAGCTCGCTTCGAAAGGCTTCAAGAGCTTTAATCATACGACTCAACCCCAGCTTGAGATACTCCTTCTCATGAGCGAAGACGATCCGGTACCAGCCGGGCACATCGCCACCAAAGTCGGCTCCCAGCGCGAGGAAGATCCTATGCTTTAGCAGTTTCTCTTGGAGCTTAGCCTCGAGGGCTCTTGGGGCTTTTTCAGATGGTACACCTGCCTCTACCTGTTTTTTCAGAGTGGTATTCACCTGTCTTCTGATAGGATCAAACAAGTCAACCCAAACAAAGAAGCCAACATTCCCACCCTTCTTATAAGGGACCTGATGGCTTTCCAGGAACCGGATCGTGATGGTATAGTTTTCTGCTAGGCGCTGGCGATTTGTTTGTATGAAGCGATCCACCCAGGCGTCGTCAGAGAGGATACGTGAGGTGACCAAGTCTGAAAGAGACGAAGGGCAAGAGAAATAGGAGTTTGCTTCAACCGCACGGAGGAAGTGCATATTATCCTGACTGATCACGCAGCCAAGTCTGATACCATTCGAGCCGAAGTCCTATACCAAAGTCAGTATGTCCCACCAAGCCATCATAGCCGAGATTTAAACCTTGCTCATTCCCCAGAGAACATGCACGAGGCTTGGGTCAATTAGACCATCTTTCTTGACAGAAAGGACCGATGTGAAACCGGGGGCATCGGGGAAGTCTGGGTTCTTCCAAGTTGATAGAGCATAAATCTCGTCGGTGATAAGATGGAGATTATGTTTCTGACAGAATCGCATATAGGCCTCGAGGACCTCACGAGTGTAGCAACGACCTGTAGTGGTGAATCAGAAGATGCGTAAAAATCCGAGAGTATGTACTTACCTAAGGGGTTCTGCGGGTTACATAGTAAAAAGGCCTTAACACGAATGCCTTGACGTTGGGCGTCCGCAAGAGCCTTCTCGTAGGTATCCATCGTCTCAGGACCGAAAGGATCCGTTTCTCCAAAGGAAACACCAATAATCTTAGCTCTTAATTAAGGTTAGCAGATCTAGTATCACGATTATCCGGATGCCAGCCACCTACCCGACTCTGTAGCCCAAATCAACGGGGAAATTGCCATAGTGCGGGCGGGCAAGTAGAACGCCATCATCTTTGTCCAGGAGACAGAACCCTGAAAGCTCAATTGCCTGGCCCACCCCAGAGGTGACAAGAAGCTGGTTTTTGGTGACTGGGTTGACAGGGTTGAAATGGCGAGTGATGAACCGTGCGATCGTGTCTCGAAGGCGATGGGAACCGGAAAATCCGTCTCCATAAGTTAAAGAATGGCTGTCGATGGCAAACTATTCGGGTAATAAGCACATGTAAACGTAGCAGACTACTGCAGGATGCATAGGAACGACTAACGATGAACAAGGTCACTCACGTTCTTGGTTATATGCTCAACTATCTCCTCGTGCATCAGAGTCTGCACAAGATCAGTAATTGAAGCGGTTTGGACTCACTTCGGGACCAATTGCTTACGTTCTCAGCAACACCGAGACTGACATATCCGCCAGGGTTCGTCTCTGGGTGCCACAGGTCGCAGATAACGTCCAATAAGGGAATCTTGCTCTTCGGTTCGGCAAATACCTCGCCTCTAGTAGAAAGATTTGTCTTCTGCGATGCCATGATTGTCTAGATTTCTTGATTGATATCGAATATGGCTCTTGTCTCGGATCGAAAAGACGGTGTTGTACGTCAATCTATATAGCCGAGCGATTAGACTCCGGGTATGGTATCGGATGTTGATATGCGACTGGATACTAGTGTTTGCCATGATCAACCAAAACGGATAACGGACCATTCCCGTGAGGGGTTTGTTTCCACAAGTCTCCAACACTCAAGAATCCCCGACGGCCCCTGCGCTGACAACTCGGGGGGGACTCGAACTGGAAACCAGCTCCGCCCCCATAGTCTGTTATAAAGCCACGAGTCGACAAACACTAAGGCTGCAAGTACAAGGGACAGCAATCGACGAGTTACGATTAATGAGATTCGCCAACTCACTGAGAGCTTGAAGAAAATAATCACCCCCAAAGACATCGAAGAGGTTAAAAAGGGACTCAGTCGGGAGCGTAAATTAGTGAGCCGTGAAAAGAAGTTCGAGTAGGGTTACAACTGGAGTGTAAGGACCTGTTTAAATATCACCGAAAATGATGGCTATTGAAACTATAATCCGCTGCATTTACACCCACAATTCGTCAGAAAACCGTCGCTTCGGCATTGCATTGTGCTTCGACATTTTTTTGTCGGGATGCTCCAGTGATCATACATCCCTAGTATACCCCTAGCAGGTATTGCAAACATCCAAAAAAGTATCACGTCAAGTATCGATTTTGGAAGACAAAGCAACCTGCCTGAATTTCTTCGACTGGATTTACAGGCCTCGCAAGAGGAACGCCTTCAGTCATATGATGAATACTCGCGATTCCTGTCAATGCTTCATCCTATGCCCAGCGTCACCCTAGGGTCAAAATATTGCATACTAGCGTTGAATAGAGCTTGCTTCCAGAAGATCAAGGATGTGATCGAATACTTCAGGCTCCTTAATCCAATAGCCTTCTCCCTTTGCTCCCGAAAACTGCTGTCCTTCGTATGCTCTATGACCTCTCGCAGTATCCGCAGTGCTTGCTGAACCAGTTCCACAGGCACCCAGACACCGTCTATTCCATGACCCAACAGAGCCGGTGTCGAAAAATGGGCGATGTTTTCTCTACAGCGTCCATTGCTGCGATGCCTCAGCAATACCAACTGTGCTAAGAAAGAGACAAGATATCAAATACTGCAATCAAAGCCTGTCGGGAATACCATGGTTTGTGTCAGTTCCCTCTTACTGCCGCATCAAGTCTTCTGCCTGGTTGGCAAAGGGCAGCCAGCCACAGAAGCATAGTATTCCACCAAGCTGCTGATTGATCCTGTATCTGGCGCAGAAAACTATCCACAGCTTGACTGATCCCTCCCAGATATACGTGGCTCGCTGTCCTGTCAAGGAGTCGTATCTAGAGAATGTGTAAAACAGACTCTCTCAACCCTTCGACTTGCAGGTCCTGACGGCCATGAATGTTGGTCAGGGAGTATGCATCGAACCAGGCAGGCATTCCTTAAAGGAATGACGTTGACCAATATCAGAAAGCTTGCAATTCTTTAGCATTCACCCATGCCAGCGGCTTAGCATTATATCAACTGCATGTTCTCTGGGCCATACACCTATTACTGGTGGGAGGTAGGCATACCAGTCATCGAAGCCATCCCCAGGAATTATAGTATTAAGAGCTTTCACGTATTCCCAGTATTCGGCGTACCACCCTAGAGGCTGATGAAGTATTTGTATCACTTGAAGGACACGGAAATTGGGGCGATGTGTCGGCACCAGTTAGTTTAGCCTCTCCGGATGTAATGGAAACCATAATGTTTCGTGCGTGAAGATCGCCATGTGTCATTACAATTTCATGATTGGTTGTAAGGTAGGATCGTATCATGGCAATGTAGCTAGTATTCGTCCGTTGTGGGTTGGAGCAAATGAAGTCATTGAACTCGGCCTCATTGCTGATGGGCTGTTCGGCAACACGTAGTTCTCTTCGTGCATCTTTGCACCGCCGTGGGTTGCCGCCACCAAGCACCGCATGCGGATCTTCGGTTGGTGGGGGAGATATAAATCTGAAGTTCTTGAAAATGACATCCAACTGATCCTTGATTGACACTTTTAGTCTCTCATCTAGAAGATTCCACTTAGAGTCTAACGGCTCCCCAGAGACTCGTGACATGAACAGAAAAGTCCGGCTTCCATCCGGCTGCTGGAGGATACCGTGTATGTCTGGTATTGGCAATTCACGAGCTTGTTGTTTGATGTAATTAACTGTAGAAATGTGACTGATATCGATGTCTTGACCAACCTTAATAACTAGTTTCGAGTCGAAACCAAGGATCACAGTTGAACCCAGATGCCAGATAATCTCGCTAAAAGCCACTAGTTCATTGAGCTGTTCGAGGACTGTCGGTAAATCAATAGCCACGCCGTCTTGAAGAGAGTGTATCTGGGCAGCTCGCACCACAGCAGCTCCTGAAGGCTGTATCACTTTAGCGTTTACTGAAATCTGGTAATCACGCCGTACATCCGGTAGCAGATTGGGGCTGTTTGGGATATCAACGGATGAGTTGGCAGACTGCAAAGCGGATTCACGAAATGCTTTCCGTAAGGCAGGGTAGGTTTTAAGCTTCTGCTCCAATACTTCAGTTATGTCCATAGATGGATATGCCTTGACTATCATGTTGATGTCATTCAAAGTGATTGCGTTCACTTCAACAAGCGCATCTTGTTCCATATTCCTGGCTTTATCGGATGTAATTTTGGTCTGTGTTGTTTGGATAGGCATTTTGTGGGACTTTCTGGCTTCAGGGAATGGACTGGAGAAAGTGATGGGCTACGGCTACTCCAGTGCTACTATACCAAACTGGGGTATGTGGAAGGTGGCTTCGAGATCGCTTTACATGGCTAATATACATGCACCCGACATATCCAACCCTTCATATATAAACAAAACACCTATTCTATGGGGATATAAATTTATACAGCTCAGGCCTAGAAATTAATCTCTCTTTCCAAGCCCATACCCAACCCCATTGCCCGACACTGCTGCACCGCTAGCAGACGAGTATCCTCCGTACCCATTGATCCTCCCTCCATTCCCATACGTAATCCCAACAGAGCCCTTTCCACGGGGAGGGGCACCCAAAATGCCATCCCCACGCCAGCCCACGCGACGCTTCCGCTCCCAATACAATGCCACCATCGCACCCACTGACGCAGCCAGAACAAAGAACACAACCTTCGAAAAGAATACCGCGATACCGCTCGAACTATCCCCTTCATCCCCGCGCGCCGGCCACCCAATCGTATTCCCACCCTCAATCCATCGAACATGGAATGTGAACGTAAGGGGCTCCCCGCGGATGACCTTTGTTCCGTGCCCAGCTGTCCACGGCTCACGCGCCGCCTCAGCTACAGCAACACTTTCCTCTTCTTTCGAGAGCTTAGCCCCCTTTTTTAACTTCATGGAATGGAACTCCGGAACGGAGTACGCAGTGCCCGCAACTACGTACCCAGGCCCTTTACTCCTCGCCTTCTTACTTCCTTTCGCCGAGGAAGAAATCTTATGCGCAAGCACATTCATATCCGTCCAAAGATGCAAATGACTAGTCTGCAGCGTACCCTGAAGTCCAAACGTAAGTGGTGTATAGGATGGACCGGAACTCTCTAGGACATTGACGGAATCCTCCTCTTTCCTTTTATCCCACGCGGCGGGAATAGATGAGAGCGGCTCAGTGGGAACGCGGCATGTCATGGGAACGTCCGAGTGGACGTAGTATTCGAGGAGATGGTACATTTCGTCTGGGAGGGAGGCAATGGTGCAGTTTATGGATTCGGAGACGCCATAGCGGAGGGAGAGAGGGAGAGAGGTCTCCTTGCAGGTTGGGAAGGGAATATATTGCATTTTGCCTTGGTTATCTGTGATCTGTGTTCTTGAGTTAGTTTGAACGATTATGAGGGTTAGAGTGTCTGGGTATATGAGACTTGGGTATGCGAAAGGAGAAAGGAGTCGTACATGTTCTCCGGAATCACTGTAGGAAATACGAGGTCAGCGATAGTTCCAAATACCATTGTAGTGCTTGCTATCAAGCCGAAGAATCATATACTCACATTGTTCGATTCAAACAAGTCACCGGTATAGACTGTGCGTAATTATATCCACCTCTACTGGGCTCGCTCTTCCCCACCACCACCATCGGCCATAAAAAGAATGAAATCAGTCCATAATAATAAGCGATATTGAAAAGGGAAAAGGATCCTTCTTGCGAGAAGGACATATTAATAATTGTTCACCGCCGGTGGGCGGACTATAGGTAGTATGAGGAACGGAGATTTAGGGGAGACAAAAGTTACGGATTTGAATTCGCGGGAGAATCTACGATCTACACTCTGTTTACTATCAATTGCCACCACAACGGGTGAAACGAACGCAATCCAACAAATTGTTCAATTAAAATGTAAAGCAAAAATAATCATTCATGCTCATTGCATTAAGATGCACATTTACTTTTTCATGTCGTCAATAATACCCGCTTATTTATTATGCCAGGTTGGCCCGCTTCTTAAAGGCAAGCAGCAAACCGCTCGTCGAAGCATCATGGCCACCACCGGCACCGGAAGTTTCCAGTTCCTTTTGAATATTCTTGGCCAGGACCTTGCCCAATTCAACACCCCACTGGTCAAACGAGTTAATGTTCCAAATAGCGCCCTCGGTGAAGGTAGCATGCTCATAATAAGCAATGAGAGCTCCCAGGGTCCCCGGGGTGATCTTCTGGGCCAGAATGGAGGTCGTCGGTCTGTTCCCGAGGAAGGTCTTGTGGGGCACAAGGTGATCAGGCGCACCCTCGGTCTTGACTTGTTCCGGAGTCTTGCCAATCATCAAAGCCTCAGATTGGGCAAGGAAGTTGGAAGCCAGCATGCGCTGGTGCTTGCCACCCTCAACCGGATTGTGGGACTCGGCGGCCATGATGAAGTCGGAGGGAATGAGTTTGGTTCCTTGGTGAAGCAGCTGGAAGAAGCTGTGCTGGGCATTGGTGGCAGGCTCACCGAACAGGATGGGCCCAGTGGTGTATTTCACATATTCTCCTGCGCGGGTGATGGCCTTGCCGTTGCTCTCCATGGAGAGTTGCTGCAGGTAGGCGGGGAAGCGATGCAAGTACTGGTCGAACGGTGCCACCAGGTGAGTCTGAGCACCGAAGAAGTCGCTGTACCAGACGCTCAACAGACCTCCAATAACAGGGATGTTCTGCTCCAGAGGCGTCTCGCGGAAGTGCTTGTCCATGGCGTGAGCACCAGCCAGGAATTGATGGAAGTTTTCAAAACCGATATAGAGAGCAACCGACAGGCCAATGGCGCTCCAGACGGAGTAGCGACCGCCCACCCAGGATTCGAAACCGAACATATTCTTCTTATCAATTCCAAATTTGGTAACTTCGGCCTCGTTGGTTGAGAGCGCTACAAAGTGCTTGGCAATGTGAGATTCATCTTGAGCAGACTCAAGGAACCACTTCTTCGCACTATTGGCATTGGTGGTAGTTTCGGCGGTCGTGAAAGTCTTGGAAGCAACCAGGAAAAGGGTGGTCTCCGGGTCAGATTCCTTGAGAGCTTCGGCAATGTGGGTTCCATCAATGTTCGACACAAAGTGAAGCTTAAGGTCAGGGTCACCGTATGGCTTCAAAGCTTCAGTAACCATAACTGGGCCACTGTCTCAAGGTTAGTATATTTAACTGGATTCAGGGGTGAGATGCAACATACAGGTCCGATCCACCAATACCAATGTTGATAATAGTCTTGATCTTCTTGCCGGTGTAACCCTTCCATTCGCCGCTCCTTACCTGGTCGGAGAACTCCTTCATGTGCTGGAGGACAGAGTTGACATCTTCAACAACACTCTTTCCATCAACCTGCATGGGTTGATTGGTGACATTGCGAAGGGCAACGTGGTAGACAGCACGGTCCTCGGTGAAGTTGATGTGCTCACCCTTGAACATAGAATCACGGAGCTCTTCGAGACTGGCTTCCTTGGCGAGCTTGACCAATAGAGACAGAGTCTCCTCTGTCAGGAAGTTCTTGGAAAAGTCGAAGAGAATATCCGAACCATCCGCAGAGTTGGCAAAGGTCCGACTGAACTTGGCGAAGCGCTGAGGATCGCGTTCAAAGTATTCCTTCAGGACAATGTTTCGGCCCAGAGTATTATGATGAGCCTGAAGCTCCTTCCAGGCGCCAAGCTCAGTAGCTTGCGAGAAACCAGGCATGGTGATATGTTAGGGATAGGTAGGTATTTCCCTTTGTTTTGGTCTGCAGGAAACAAATTGCGTCAGTGCGGGGCGGTTGAAAGTAGGTAAGGAAATTGGAAAGGAGCCATGGGGTTGAACAAATTTATTTTTCATACCTGAAAAGGCAAATATGCTTGAAAGTAGGAGAAATCAAGGGAAAACCGGGGGGTTTTAAAAGGGGATTGGGGACAGACAGAGGGAGAAGAGTAGAGAAAGACGGAAGCGCTCACCGTTGATGTCGTCAAGCGCTTTGGGACCAGGAGGGGCCGTGGGGCAAATCTTGATTCTTCCAGCAACTGAATTTATCCGAATCTCTGGTCTGATCTCGAATTGGACTGCCGAGTTGGTTTTGAGATCTTCCCTCAAGGTTCTTTCTAGTTCTGCATCCGGTTATTGAGTCGATCTCTTCTTCATGGTGGGTTAATTGCTCGGACTTGGTACGATTCCTATTCCGTAGATCTATACACAATATTTAAGCAAAGAGTGTGGTTAGCTTGAGGGTAAAGACAACCCACGAACCCATTGACACTATTTACTCTATCTTCGGCTATAATCACTGTTGCTAATTGTCAATTGAGCTTCTTGTTTATACACACATTTTGTGCAGCTTTGATTATGTAACTCGAGGAATAATTAGCTAATTATGACGCATAAAAAGTCACGTGGGTTTAATGCCTTAGTCATAAGTCTTATCTTATCGCATATTTTGGGCGGTGACGAAGGCGGTGTGTCCATAAGGTTAGGGCTTGACCGAGGGGTTTGAACTGCCTGCTATCAAATACTTCCTATACTTTTATCTATCATTCTTTAATTCAACTTCTTCGACTCCTTGCTTCTAAAATGACCACCACTGCACCCGTGGTAGACCCGCTTAGTATCCTCCCTCCAGAGATTATTTTGCGTATTTTGGAATTCACATCAATATCTGCACTCGCGTCCCTGACCGCTGTCTCCAAGGCCTGGCACGGATTTATCGACGTCACACATCAGGAAGCCATCTACTCCTCCGAGTCCAAAACATCCCAGCCCCCTGGAGGCGCTCGTGATTTCTCGTTCCTGTCAGACAGTACTTCCATTGCCAATTTTTTTGATGGCACGTCATCATGGAAGGACCTGTGCAAACGCCAGAAGATGCTTGCCAGGAATTGGGCCGATTCCAATCCACTCTGCCGGGAGTCTGTGCTGCAGGTCGGAAATGATCCCGTCTGGCGCTTCCGTGCAGATTTTAAGCGCCGCTTTATTGTTTCTACCTCTCAGGCCGGTGGGCTGAATGTAACTGATATGGACACGGGCAGGATCCTGTGGCGGCTACCTTCGGTATTGGATCATGACGGGGACCACGCTGTTCGCCCGTACGCTCATTTGGAATATCAAGATGGAATGGCCGTGTTTGATCGCGAGGGAGATGCGGTTGAGGTGTGGCAGGCGGATCTAGAAGATGCCCCACGCGGGGAGTTCAGACGGATCGCTATCTTGAATCATAACTGCCAAACAAGAGGCTTTCAGTTATCTTTCTGGACGCTCTGCGTAGTGTCGTCCGAGGGTCAGGGCTTTGTGTATGATATGACACAACGACCTCCGAGATTGAGGACGCACGTGAAGATCGAGAATGGTGCCGTAGGCCATCTGGACCAGAGCAAGGACGTCGTGATTTATTCCATGGGGCCACGTGGGTATCATGCCTACGATAAGACATCTGGCGAGTTCTTAGGTGCGTTGCAGCCGTCCCATTGTACGGAGAAATACCACGTCCGTTCACTTGTCGCTCCTTCCACAAGCGCACCATTGGCAGCTTCGCAGCTCGGCAGAACTAGTCGACTATTCCCTTCCGGGACTCCTGGAAAACACTGTACTGTGCCAATAAAGCTCGCCAAAGGTCCACTCCCACCGCCGTCTGATCCTGAACATGTCTATCACGCCGAGGACACATGGGGAGCCGGCATGCTGCACGGCGACCTCTTTGTCGGCTACTCTCGTGCCGGTCGTGTTTTCGTGTGTTCTGACTGGCGAAAGGCTCTAGAGAACCAGACTAGCGTCGCTGCTCACAGCACGCTCGTCGAGTGCAAGTCAGATGGATCAAGCTTTGACCTTGGCGGCTGGTTGTCTGTACGCAACCATCGTCTCATGTTTGAAGTTCAAGACCGCGTTTATGTCATCGCGCTTGACGACAACAACAAAATCCAAGATGTTGATAACCCATCCCGTGCATCGTACTCGCTGGTCACCAGTTCCATACCGCGTCTTTCCGTTCCTGTCAGTTTCATGGCTCTATACGATGATGCCATTATGACTACTTACACTGTGTGTTACACCTTCCTTGAACACAAAGAGAGCACCAAAATAGAAGAAAGAGGCTAACATAAATGGTACAGACCCTCGGATGGCGTCAATCACAACCCAACGTCCCAGGAGCTCCCCCACAGCAGCGCAATGGTCCCGCACGCATATTCCCAACAAAAGCCATCCGCATCATCAGCCTAGCCCCTGACCTCTCGAGCAATAAGTCTGACTCAACCTCAGACGCCAACACGTCCCCAGACACAGCTTCCACGAGCGGATTTCTGTGGGATCCCAACCACAGCCATCCACCGACGGATGAGGTGTGGCGCTCGCAGGCCGGGCTGTTGCAATTGATTAGTATGCTCAGGGACGAATTCGGTGAAGATGATGAAGAGGATGATGATGATGATGATGATGAGTTGGGAGTTTTCTATGGTGCTGATGAGGGGGGATCGGAGGATGAAGGAGACGAGGAAAATGATGGACATGAACATGGAAATGAGCCCACACATCCACATGCATGAGTCTAGTATTGGGCTGGTACAGGAGTTATTTCTACGGTAATGGATATTCTTTTTACTTGACTAAGGCTTTCTAGAGATACTGTTTCTTGCCTACAGATGAGAAGGACAAACGACAATTATTTGCGAAAAGGAAGCCATATTAACACATTGTTAAAGATTACATCTAGAACGATCGCCAAAGGAGAATTGAACGGCATATGATTGCGCATCCTGATTCGCGATGCTCAAGGCCTCAGCTCTGTGGGGTGCGATGGGGCTATTTCGCTCCATCTCAACGAATGCTTGGGCTGACCGACCAAAAAGCTAGAATCTTTGGGTACAGTCTGGATCACATGTTGTGATTTCACAGCTGCACCGCAAAGCGGTCATGGAACATCTCTTCGCTAATTTGCCTTGTCTTCTCGGCAGTCTGGCCATATAATGGGCCTCCCATCAGAACATGACATTCTTTGTGCTTTACCATGACGATGGCAAAGAGTGCAGCACGATAGCAAAGCGGAGAATATAGTCTTCCAACGGTCCTGGCAAGCAACTTCATTCATGAGGAGACCAATATAAGCGAGGTGGGAAGACCACATGAAGACTAGCAGGATCCAGTTGAAGTTGATGATAGGTGCAAAGATCTCAGAACTACGTCACTGTGGGATTTTCAGATGGACAAGTATGATTTCAATCGAACCGATATTGGATGACAATATCATGAAGAAAGGTCCGTAAGCCAATCCATTACCCTTGATACGAAGACAAATACCGATTAGCGACGAAATAAAGAGGAACGCCAATTCATACCACACCATATATTACTCAAAAGGAAGTCTAAAGGTAGGAGATTCTAGTTAAGTCTGAAAAAGTAGAAGTGGTTTACTTTAGCTATAGCTACCCTTGATGCCATTTAATGCATCTCCGCATATAACAGATCCAATTTTGATTCCTGGTCAGTGATCTGCCCACTTTTCGATGAATCAAATATACACTTAAAAGAAGCCATGTGGACCGGCTTAGTCTAGTAGATATCCATGGTCCGAGGCTGGCGTCGCGATCACAGGTCAGAATGCGATGATCCCCCGCGCCAGACTAAGCATCCCCAACATTCACTAGACTACTCCGCTCCTTCAGCCCCATCGGGTTATGTTGATTTGCCCAAGGGCTAAACGGCTCTCGCAGTGTCCCCAGTATAGCCATTATTGGGCGACGATCATAACGGAGTTCACATGTGAAGACGTGGTGCTAAGGCATCGCTTAAACTGACCCATAGATATAAGGATTTATAGATTGGCTTTCCCGGCTTTCCCTGTGTGCGCATTGCTTGTTCTTTGGGTGTAACTTTGAACAACATCAAGATGTCTACCCAGACGGCCACCACCACGAAGCGCAATCCTGCGGACTCAATGGTGTCTACCTGGCGGCGTGACCGATCCCAGTGGACCTTTTGGCACTGGATGATTGAACTGCTTGGGCTTCACCTCAACCCCCTCGATAAGGACCCGCCTGTGTTCTCCAAGAAGGATAAAATACCCGTCATACGAGAATGGACCGTCCACCTGTGGATTGTATCACACGCTCTGATCCCGATCATTCTTCATCGCGCGTACACGACCTATACGGGCCAAAACCTAGGCATGATCGGTGCCTTTGCATTATATTCGACGGCATTCAAGCTGAGCGGCATCCACGAAATGCACATCATGAGCCGTCTAGGTCAAGTCTATGGCTTCTTGGATGGTGACAAGCATCCACGGGATGAGATCCCCGACGTTGGTGTTGGAAAGGTTATGCGGGAGCTTATATCCACCTCGGCGTTTCGAATGATAATGTCTATATACCTTACCTACCGACAAGATGAGACGCCGTCGTCGCTCAAATGGGAATGGTTGCCTTTGGAGATTGGCCTCTACAGCATCACCGTCGACTTCTGGTTCTACTGGTACCATCGCTGTATGCACTCGATTAGCCCTTTGTGGCAGTACCACCGAAGGCACCATCTAACGAAGCATCCCAACCCCCTGCTCTCAGCATACGCAGATCATGAACAAGAATTTATGGATATCACAGGTATCCCACTCCTTGCGTATTTCACGCTGAAGCTTCTCGGATTACCCATGGGATTTTACGAGTGGTGGATCTGCTTCCAATATGTTGCCTTCTCGGAGTTCATCGGACATAGTGGTCTCCGACTCCACGGTGGAGCACCTTCCACTGTCAACTGGCTTTTGGAACTCTTCGACGCCGAGCTGGTGATTGAAGACCATGACCTTCACCACCGCTACGGGTGGCGGAAGAGCCACAACTACGGCAAGCAAACGCGTCTCTGGGATCGGATTTTCGGCACCTGCCATGATCGCATCGAAAGCGTGAAAGACAATGTTGATTATAATAATCGTGTCACTATGCCGCTCTTTTGATTGAATGATTTCCATGAAGCAACCTCAATGATGCAAAAGCGATGCTGCTACGAGATAAACCAATTCTGAATCAAGAAATGGATAATTTCGGCGTGTCTAATTGAAGAGGGATTGAATTAACAGATACGAGATTTATGACTTCATAATTGACGACTTCCTTCGTGATTCGGATAAAACGTAGCACTGAATATTGCGCCTTCATTCAAATTCGAGTCCAAGAGTAGATAGCTAAAGCGCAAAGATTCAAACAGACTTATGGGAATGGGATTGAGTAGAGAATCGGTTTCGTAGCCTTCTTGGATATTTAAAGTAAGTCTTCTTGTGTATGATATATACCTAGGTACTAGTTCAGCTTACACGAACATGGACAAGCAAGTGCTACCTTAAAGGACTGTAGGTCATTTGCATATATGAAATGTAGAGATGTGAAGAGCAGAGAAAATTCATTGAAGCTGTCTCATAGTTTGACCTTCGAGTCAATTTGCTCCTTGGAGGAAAAACAGCAAGGTTGTCCATCAAAAGCGCATAACCGCATCCAAATCCCTAGCGAAGGACTTTTTTGTCCAGATCAAAAGCTGGAAGCGGCATTTTCTTTCGTCTTTTCCTCTTTTCCAGTGTGGGTCTATATCATTCATCAAAACAAGCACTGATCATCCAATATCTTATTGTTAGGGAATCTGTTTACTACTAACAAATACATTCGAGCGCCCCCTAATTGATGTCAAGGAAACAATATAGAACAAGAAACTCCTCTTCGTCAACTAGAGTATTTATAACCACCTAGCCACTCCCAGCTTCCACCATCATTTACTGGTCCTTATAAATGGCCGTGGCATTACCCAGGAACGAGGTAAACGCCTGCTCAGCAGTAACCGGGGTAATTGAATTGGGGAGATCCTCACCCTTGTCGTTACGGTCATCAACGGTCTTAGCCTTCGTCTTCTTGACCCATTTCTGGGCGGTTTCGTATTCCTGATCAGCTTTACTCTTATCCCCGTCATCAAGGGCATCAAGCATAGAGATCAAGTGCTGGCATGCCTTAGCCCACTGCACCGCTACCGTCGACCAGGGCTCCACATCAGACGCAAATCCCTTCATAGCCATGCGGGGAAGCACGTCAGGGAAAGTGGTGAGGAGTGCAAGGCGATCCTGCAGCCCCCGGGTGCCATCTTTTTTGACGTGTCCACGGCTATTACTATGTCCGCCATTAGTAGCGGCAGAATTATTGCGAGCGTTCCAGAACTCCTCCATGTCCTTGCTAAGCTGAGGCGAATGGACCTCTGGCTTGCGATATGGCCAGTTTTGGTTGAGGTCTGCGAACGCAACGACTGCCTCGTAAACACCTTTATCATTACCAGCGAGCTCCTGTAAGGCTGCAGCCATCGACTTGTTGGCGTCATACGCTGGTCCATTCCATGTGTAGTCACCAAAATTGGCCAGTGCCGGCATGGAGGCGTATGGCTGTTCCATTGGATTGGAAGTGAATCCAAGGAGGTGCTTGTACAGGTCGGCGGCGCGGCCGGTGAGTGGGTTGAGGAACAGCCGGTCCCGGTTGGCGTCATTGACAGGGAAATTGTCCCATAAGTATAGGTTGTCTGTGACATAGGTCTTGTCGGCCTGGACAACGCTATCGACAGTGATCTGATCACTGAAGACTCCTTCGCCGGTCCACTGGATGCGGATCTTCTTGTTCAGCTTGGTGCCGAACTCTTCCTTGTAAGGATCCGGCTCACTGCCGTGATAGTTGGTCGGGACAGTCTCAAGGTCGTTGAGATCATTCGGCTCAATGTACTCCTTCTGGACCCGGTTCAGATAGTAGGCCTGGGCGTCGGCGATCCAGGTATAGTTGTTTGTATGCTTCCACTTCTGCTTATCCGAATCGCAGTGGAACTCGAGGGGGACGTCGTCGAGAGCAATGTAGAAATTGCGGACACCAAAATCACGAACCTGGTTAAATTTGGTGACGGTAGCATTGAAGTCGTCGTCTGACGAGTAGCACAAATCTAAGCCAGGAGAAAGAGCAAAGGTGAAGTCGACGTGGTTAGTGTTTGCGACGTCGACGAGTTCTTTGAGCTGGGTAATCTCATCGCCGCTGTAGAGCGTGCGCCACTTAGAACGGAGGAGCGGATCATCCTTGGGTGTATAAATGTAGGTGTTCAGCTTGTGCTTTCCGTAGAAGACGAACTGGTCGAGACGGGCCTGGTGAGACCAGGGAACGCCATAGAAGCCCTCAATCGACCCACGGATAGCCATGAGCGGCCAGTCGCGCACCTTGACACCTGGAACATGGTGACCGTCGACGAGTTGGCGGAGAGTCTGTGCTGCGTAGAAAGTGCCGCGCGTGTCAACACCATTGAGAACAACGCTCGGCTGCTTCTCATAATTGCCAGAAGCAAGGACATAGCCGTCATCGGCAAGACCATCTGCGGAGCTACCGGTAAGCGCCTTGGCAACGGTTGCGGCGGCGGCGTTTTCCGCCTCGGTTCCTATGAAGATCTGCGTTCCATGGCCGGTGGCTTGGGACGAGACGGTGACTTTACCACCAGCGGAAGACACGACATTCTTAACTGTGTTAATCGTGGCAGAATCCGTAGCATTGCCGGTCACGATAGTGACAGGACCGTTGAGCGAGACCTTCGGGCCGGACGACGAGATCTGTTGAGGCGGAGGCCATACTGTGGGGAGATGACCTCTGTCGTCATGAATCCTGAGACCGGCCTGGGAAGTTGGTGTAGAACTGACCGGCCCAAGCGTGAGGAGGGCAACAAGAAAAGCCCGGAGGCAAGCGATGCGATGGGGATAGAGCATAGTGGCGTGGGCATTCGTACAACATCGTCAAAGTCGTGGTTTATATACATGAAGATAGGTAGAGTTTCGACCCCACATGAGTCTATTGGTAAGGTATCATGATCGGCGACGTCATGGCGCCGAGAAGTTACTATAGCTCCCCAATGGGGTGATATCTATTGTAACATAACTAACTGTTAAAGAACTAGCAAAGTCGGGTGTGACATTGATGCGAGGTTAGTATCAGTAATCCGATCGTGTCGGATAATTAACCGACTTGATACTACCTTGATGCTTTCAATCCTTGTATTTCTGCCAATGTTAGGAACCCTAGTATTGGTTAAAGTAACAGAGAAATATTTCTCACATACCTAGAGGGTACTTAGGGTTTCGGATTCCCAGCGTGCTTCTTTGCAACTTCTACTCATTCTTGAACTTCACTTCTTTGCTCTGGCAAACAGCGAAGCAGATGCTCCACGCAAAAAGTATTTGTAAACGTTAGCTGCTTATCGACAACCTTGGAGATCGATCAACAGGCACAAGATTTGCAATATCCGAGATGGCCACGCGATATATATATAAACACCAACTGTGCGTTAGCCAGTTCTTCCGCGTTGCATTTTCTTTGTCCTTGCACAGCATTCCCTTGTATAGTTACGAGTCGGGGATGATACTCGAGTTTCTCCGCTTCTTCACCTCCACCTTGACATATACAACGCCGCCATTCTATAAACGAAGTAAACGACCTCTGGTCGATCTTTAACCCATTCTGGAGACGAGTGACGGGTAATTATTTCCAATCAGATTTGGTTTTATCCAACAAAACATTACTCCGAGTACATGGACTCCATTTGGTCTATTTCTCTTGTTTTTCTGCAATTTGGACTCCATTTGTATTGTGACTAGTCCAGCTCTGAGGAGCTCTTCTTGATACTATATAAATTAATTCCACCAAGCAAGATATGCACCTCCACCGCGAGGAATATTGCTACCCATCCTCACTCGACTTACCACACCCCACGCTTCCCCAGAGACATCCTGTAATGGAGCCAACGGTATTCCCTTGAAATATTGCATATAAAGCCGATCCAAACAATTTCCTTTTGCTTATTTGCCACGGTAAGCTAATGACTGCTCCTGCTATCTATCTAGAGAAGTCCCAACACATACACCTCACTTGGTAATGACATCTTCACTGGTCCACTTCTTCAACCTCTTTTGTGAAAGCAAGAAGATTCCTAACTCTAGGACGCATGTTAGAGGTTCAAGAGCGGCTTCGGCGCACCAATCTCCAGTTTTCTTCTAATTTCTTTGCAACACAACTAGTCCCCGAGAAGACTGGAACGTGATGATAGACGCAATACCCGAAAGATTGTTATATTTCGAATGTAGTTCGAGCACTCGTCGGGAGCTGCTTGATCTATTAGTTTTATTCACTAGTGCAGCAGCCATAGTCACCTACCACCGATATAATGCTGTTGTAATGCTCGACCCTCTTCGAGCAACTCGAGCAACTCGAGCTCCTTACTCTGTTGGAGGCTGTGTTGTTTAGTTACTGCTCATCTATATGAACAAGGAATACTTATACCCTTTTGTTCTCTCTGTCCAAAGTTTATATATTGGCAGCGGGAATATAACCACTAAAAGGCCAGATACCACTTGGACTATTGGGGCGAGCGTTTTTGTAACAAAATCCATGGTATATAAGCTGCTTTGTCCAAGCAAAAAGATATTGGAAGCGATGCTCTCAACAAAATGCTAGAGAAAATCAGGGCCTTTTATACTGAGTGAGGTACTTCCTCTCGTTGTTTTCCCTAGTGTTTTCCCTAGTGTTTTCCCTAGTGTTTTTCCTAGTGTTTTTCCTAGTGTTTTTCCTAGTGTTTTTCCTAGTTTTGTTTTTACTGCTTTTACCACTACTTTTACCACCGTTTTTACCACCGCTTTTACACTGATTTTCGACTGATTTTCGACTGAACTTCTACCAATTTTCCACCAATTTTCCACTGCTTTTTCACGGTTCCTAACGGATCACATACCTCGCATCTTACCTTAGTATCCTATCTTACTCTGACGCCTTACTTTACTATACGACCTAAGTGCCCTCCATTTTCTAATTAAAATCTTCAATGAATTTCCAGAGAAAGTCACACACTATATATTAATCTATAGGCTTCGGATGTGAGCTCTCATGTGCCTATAATAGACTGCTAGCTTTGAGAGCAAGAAGGTAGATAGCAAAACAATATGACCGGCAAAGCAAAAGGCGAAAAAGGACCATGACTCAGGTCTAACAAGTCCACAGTTGCGCACTGTACTGTAGAAGAGGTCTGTGCTCGCCGTGCACGGCGAGCACAGACCTCTTCTCCGCAAAAAGCAAAACTCCATATGTAGCATCCATTATACGGAATAGCGGCCTGGATGAAAAAACCGCGTGTCAAAAGTGGACGATGGAACTCCTAGACTGGAGACGCTCGTTACAGAGTCTCGTAGGACTTAAACTGATTGCATTAGCTCTCCCTATTTACTACCTCCGCTAAGCCTCATTCTATATTCTCTCGATACTGAATAAGCATACCTGTTGGAGAAGGACATGCCAGAGGAAGGCACAGACAAGTAATTTCTCCAAATTCTTTCAATCGGTTTTTCACGTCACTAATTTAAGGTTGTTTCCCTTTAGCGTCTGAACGCGATATGTCCAAACGAGTCCATTTTGACTGAATATATAGAATTGCCTCCTTCAATCCATTGCATTGAGACATAGGCCATTCAGAGTTATTTAATGACAAGAGTCTCTCTGGCTCCACCTAATTCCCCCATCATCTCCGCTAGCTTGGTTGTATCTGATGTGACTATACACATTGCCATGTTCGAGGTGGCTTTACGCAGCTCCTCGCCCTTCCCGAAACAGAAGCCCGCATAGGGTTTAGTATGCTTCTTAACTGTCGCATGGAACAGCTCAACGGCTTCTAACCACTCGCGTTCAGTCGCCTGAACACTAAAGCCGCCTGGTAGACCCATACTGACACGAGTGTCCAGAGCTCCAAGCCAGACGATGTCGATATCAGGTGCCTCGGTCAAGATACTATCGAGGTTGTGAATGCCCTCCAATGTCTCAATTTGGATCAGAAGTGCCGACTGATTGTTCAGGCTCTCCCAAAAGCCCTTCTCTGGCTCCAGGGCCGTATTAGTCAGGCCTTCAATGTACCGGAAGGGTGGTGCTGATCGGATTCCCCTATGATTCTTGCCAAACTTGACTTTTCTAACTATATCCTTCGCTTGTTCGGCAGTGTCGACGTGGGGAACCGCGATAGACGCACCCGCATCAAGTGCGTAAGCGATAGTCGCTTCATCGTGCCCTGGTACCCTACGCATCATCCATGGGTCAGCCACTTTACTAACATCAGTTGACTAGAGGATAATAGACAGTTTCACTCACCTAACGAAAGGGATAGTGCGACCGTTGCTCATGAAAACTGCCTCGTGAACCATCTGGACGAAGATTAAGTTTTGTTTTTTAGCTGTGGCAGATAAATTGCAGAAAGCCCACCGTTGTCATGGTCTCGATGTTCATTGCGCTATGTTCCCAGTCAATCCAAACGAAGTCGAATCCAATAGGTGCAACCCAGCGCGTAATAGGTACGGATGCAAGCCCAGCATAATAACCAATCAAGGGAGGGATTTTCCTTTGATGAGAATCCCTGATGGCCTGACGAGCCCGGTGAGGTTGAAACAAATTCGGGGCCATATAGTCCCTCATATCGCCATGTTTCCGCTCACCATCACTGCTCCTGTTTCTTTCTGTATTCACTCTAACGTCCATAACTACTAGTAGTAACTGTTGGGCGATTCAAATGGTGAGTAGTTGAGGTAGAGCAGGGCTTTGAAAAGAGACTAAAGACTTAGTTGAGAAAAAATATTCGGCGACCAGATGAAAGTATATAACCAGCCTGATAGAATACAAGTGATTTGGGAGAGCCTTGCCGAGAAAGAGGGTGAAATATCCTCAGCCTTGTTGGTGGCCTTGACGGTCATGTTAATGACAGGCCACCACTGCATGACTTACTTAGTGTTAATGACCCATCCAGCCCGGAACTGGATTAACAGTAATCCAAGTATTGACGACAAGTCACAGCTAACTATTAGAATAACAAATAGGAAGGGGTGTGGAATCACTGACTCGTACTCTTTCTGGTGTAGTTTACCTTGCATTAATTCTTAATGGCTACCATAGTGTGTACCATTGCGGTTGGAATCCTACGTTTTATTTTTCTGTGAATTCATTAGACTAGTAGGAGACAGAGGCATAATGTAAGAATAAAATGTGAAAATAATTCAAGATTAGGCGATAGGACATGAAATTCAAGCGTGGATTACGGCACCAATTGACCGCTAGGACTATCAACGAGAAGGATCCAACCCTAAGCCAAACATTACCTGTTTAACGTTTCCAAGTACATCTCCAGGAAACCAATTGGACTCCATCATTATTTCTGGGATATGTTTAGAGTAGGAGGCCTTATACATGATGGCCTTAAAAAGCAGGTACCTTGTTAAGGGAATGATTTCCACATCCTCGAAGCTCTCACCACGAAATCCGCCACCCGCCGGGGGCCCTAAAACGATCAACAGAAAATCGACCAATAGGCAAATAAGTTCCTGGTAAATTTTACAATTATGGAAGCTATCTAGGACTCGGTATATGCATAGGGCTGCCCACTGTGTTACGTTTGTGTCAGCTCAGCCGCGAAGATCTACCAGAAACTAAATGTGGCTTGGATGGCTAGAGATCTGTTTGGCATCGTATGTGCTGAAGTGTTTCACTTACTTGGATACAAGGTCTCATTTTGATGCTGGAGGCCTTCTAAGAATGGGATAGGAATATGTAGGACTCAAAAGGTATAAGTATCGGCTACTTCTAGCAGCATTCAGTCCTCATCAAGCAACATCTTCTCAATTGACTACAACTACAACTACATTTCTCCAAATCACAATAAATATCATATAACTCTTTTTCTTCCACTTGACATCATGAAGCTCACTATCGCCTCCCTTATTCTGGCCGCCACCTCAGTCTTCGCCGCCCCAAGCGGCGTAAAGCGTGACAGCTCTATCCAAATCAGCGATTTCCGGGCTACCTCCGGAGCTAGCATGCACTTTGTCGTCACCGATTCCAACTACCCTGATGATACCCCGACGGACTGCAACCTGATCTGGTAAGTCCGCACCTTATAAGCCCTAGCCTGACATGTGTGAAGGCTAATTGTGATCGTTTGTGTCATTTTAGGCAGTACGGAGAGTCACCCAATAAGAACGCCCGATGCAATAACAGCCAATATTATATAAGGTTCCCTAATGGCCCCATTGACCTCAACCGATTTACTCTGGAGCTTGAGAGGGTTTCTGGCGACGTCCCTGAAAAGGGTCAAGTCTTGCTGAGCTCGAATGCGAATGGGGAGGCTCCTGGAACGAAGTGGAACTGCCATAAAAACGAGGCTGGTATTCTTTTCTGCTCTTATGACGGTGTATTGGAGATGCAGGTTTAGGCCGAGAGAAGTGAGCGGAGAGAGCATTGGGATACAGGGTGCATCATGAGCAGAAATAGGTTGTTTTGTTGATATATTTTATTGTTGTGTTTGAGCGACCAGAAAATAGAAGAATAAATATATGCGGTATGAATGTGCTAGGTATATATAGAACGATAAAATGAAAACAAATTGCCATACTATCAAAAAATATCATATCATTAGCATGGATATCAAGGATGTAATTTACATCCAACACATGGAGCAGCAGGTTGAGAACTCTGATATACTTCGGGATTTGGATCACCCGAGACATTCAAGTATCCCACAGCGCCTTTGTCTAGACGGAATATAGAATGATCGACAATGGCATAAGTTCCAGGAACATTCGGCTGGAGGTCAGTGATAGCGGAGCCCCCAGGAGGAACACTGACCGTTGCAATACTATGAGAAGGGGGATCGACAACGCTACCGTCGCGATAGACGCGCGAGAAAATGCCGCCGATTATATGGAATGAGCTGGTCAAGTTAGGACCAGCGTTCCCAAAGAATATACGCACCGACTCGCCAACGTTCGACTTGAGCGGTTTGTCTCTGGTTAGTGCCGATTCACTCCCGTTGAAGACGACCACGGACGGCTCTTCGCGGAGGGCATTGGGGTAGGAAAATTCGACTTGTTTGGAAAGCCGGCCGTCGTCGTCGACTTCTGGTGGTTCATGGTAGAACTCGCTTTGCATCACATAGTACTCTTTGTCCACGGGAGGTAAGGTTTCCTCTGCCGGCTGCACGTACATCAGCCCGTACATCCCGTTAGCAATATGTACGGGAACGGGTGCAGCTGCGCAGTGGTAAACGTATAAGCCAGGGTGTTGGAGGCGGAACTTCCCAGCTTTGCTCTCGTTCTCCTCCGCAGTTGTTAGTGCTGCACCACCACCTGGGCCAGTGAATGCGTGACAGTCGATGTTATGGGGGTTTCCGGATTCGTCTTTGTTGGTAATTGTCAATTCAACAACGTCGCCAACTCGGGCTCGAATAAACGGTCCAGGCACCGAACCGTTGAAGCTCCATCGTTCGTACTTGTATACGCTCGTGAGCTGTGCTACTTTGGCCGATGTCGTCAAGGGAACCTCTAGGAGGACGGGATAATCTCGTTCAATACGAGCTGGCACCTCAGGTGCGACCGTGAGTTGGGCCCGCTCTCTCGGCAGCTTCGATATTTCCACAAACTCTTGCTCCGTGAGGGGTTTAAGCTTTTCCTCAGATGCTCCCACTTCTTGTTTGCGTAAGGTGAAGGAAGAGTCTATAGAGGGATGTTCTGTTGGGGACACAGCTTTTTTATCGGTAGGGTATAAGAAGGAGCCCAAAAGACCTCCAGTAGCTAGGGCGGCGGCAAAAGAGACCAAAGGAGCTTGACTTGCAAGCTTGCTTGTGTGGATCTTAGGTGGATCAGTCGAAATCCCACGCGCGGGAATCAAGCGAATCCGTCTGCGGATCAGCGGCGACGGCCGTATGGGCATAAAAGATCGGCCATTCAGGGCACAGCGTCGAGTGACAGTCGAAGCCATCCTACATGAAATTATTGCTAAAGAGAAAAACAAAAACATGAAAGAGTGTTCAGAGTTCATGAAGTGGTCAGCAGAGTTATATAGACAATGAAACGCGTACTCTACATCAGGAAGCGTGGAGAAAGCGAGGCGCAGCAACACGATGCTGCAGTATTGAGAACTACCATGCATCATGCGACGTGATATGCGATGTGACAAAAGTAATGCCCAAATCAATTTCGCAGACGAGTGGGGTCCATTCAGATCAAGCCCATAGCATTCGCGAGTTTAAACCTAGTCTTAGATTTTCTTCGCTATCAACGCAAGCAATCAACCAAGTGACATTCCTGAAGGCAGTGAACTGGACTAAACGAGCTAGTCCCAAGGTTATCCAAAGGCAAACTCATAATTGCGACAAGGATGACCACAAGGACCCTGGCCGGCCAGAACTCGGCGCCTAGGCTGAATACAAGCGGGGTAATTGATGATGCCGTCTTCTGTGACAATGAATAGGCCAACCAGATTTCGAATAGATTATAATAGGTGTTGGGGGTGTGAGGAGAGCCGGTTCATGAACCGAATCGCTCGACGGCAGCAAAGCATGACCCTGACATTATGCCTAGCGCGGAGGGCCAAATCTGACTCGTTTCTGCACTTTGTACATCACACGCCACTCATCTAGGACTTTGGATTTGACAAAGTGTTAAGCGCCACAAAACCCAGAAGTTTAGAAGAACCAAGTGATCAGTAAATGCGAACGCCGATGACATCTTTGAACCAACGCTAGGGCAAGATGGGAATGACTTAGGGCTTAGGGTTGGACTCCTAGCATTAATTGTTCATCTCAAAGGTTGTTTGCATTATTTCCATAATTTGCATTGAGTATAGACACTTTACTTACAATTTCGCATCTTCCCACTTTTTACAGGTATCCATTTCCCATAGTGTAATGTTCCCGACTCGACTCAACTTCTTTGTACCTACTTCGCAAGTGGGAACCGAGTGCGCCAATTCAAATCCAGCCAGTACCCTACTCAATAGGAGTCGTTCATTTTATCCAGAACAGGATTTTGGTGGCGTCGACTTATACGGGATGGCTTTAGCTCGGTATTGCGGCCGATTCAATGATCGATCTCATTTTCCCGTTGTGTACAGCCGGTCGTACAGAAGACAAATATCTGAAATCTCACGAGATTCGTGTTACGTTCCCCGAGACAAGCATTCGTATATGTATCATGTCTGCGGAACTGTACCTTTTGCGCTTGGATCATCCTTGATAGTCACAAAATATATTGTTCGCTAAGGATTTTTGGGTTCCTACGCGATAGCAGCTATATATACCTTCTTTATCGACGTGCTGCCTAATTTCGTCTTGCATGTTGAAAAAATGGCTTTTACTATAAGCACCTACACAAGGGAATAAAAGCATGTTAATTGCCATGATCAATTCTAATCTATTGAGTCGGCCTCTTTTCTCTATTAATTTAAGCGCATCTCGTCTACTGTGTATCCAGAAGACAAAACAGAACAATATCTACGACTTGAACCACGAGCGAAACCTTCATAAGGACGCTACCGAGATGGTTCAGAGAGAGTTTGAAAGATTTATCGACGGTGTAGGATACGCCAATGGCGTTTTGCGCCTCGAATATCGCTGATAATACCCCAAAGGTGAGCGACCAGGGTGCAGGGGTGATTGGTATGGGACGTAATATAAAATGCGTCTTAGGATGTGATAATTATCAAGTTCTAGAAGATGTCTGCGTAGCATTTAGTGCGAGGTCGGGTAATGTTCCCAAGCGAATGGTGGATATGCATACGGTGACATGTAGACCAGACATATGCTAGCAATGTAGATGTTGAGGCTTTCTGTATTGAACATATAGTTAAAGGCGCCATATTCCAGCAATACAAATCCGGCGGCAAACATTGGACAGCAAGAAGGTGTAGACTTAGCTGAAGCTCTTGTACGAACTATGACCATAAAATTAGCTGTTACTATTCCTCCAGTATGATAGCAACATTATTGCTTACTAGCATTGCAAAGATTGAAAGAGACTAGATAGAGCAGACGCTACGCTGAAGATAATAGGCGCGGCCTTATTAGGAGCATATATACAGTATACACAATCCCCGGAACTAAGCTCTGTTAGCGAATGTTCACCTCTTAGGTAGAAATTCGTGTCGTCCCTTGTTCTCTTTCTGTTACCTTGTGAGTATGGATTAGGGTGAAAATCAAGGAGAGCGGGTGCAATTGAATTGCTAGAGAATAGCTAGATATTCCATGGCATCGAATCTTATTATATTACATATATGAGGTGAGGCTATCCAGTAATATAACAGGAGTGGTAATGGTAGCCATGATCCTGATTAATATTGCTAAACCAGAGTAAGATAAGCGAATGGCCAAGACAAGGTACTCCAAATAGGACACGACTACACTGCCATGCCTATAGAACATGTTGCACCAAAATATGGGGAAGCCGATCGACTTTACCAGAATAGGAAAAATTCCTGGCCAATGATGCGCCAAGTGGGATTAGATCTTGGCCACAGCCTTGCAGTATGGCTAATACCACGAAGGTTTTAGCCTTGTGTCCAAACGAGATCATGTAGAATATCTCTCCTTCATGCTTTCTTGAGTGGTACCCAAGCGCAGCAACTGAATGGAGACTTCGACATCGCTAGACCCCACGGCGTCAAAGCGACAATGCTGGGAATGCGTGCGCCGCCGCCTTGTTTGTGACTCCTCGGAGGCTGGCTGCAACAAGTGCAGTAGAGCTGGGATAGTCTGTCCTGGTTATAATGACAATAAACCGCTTAAGTGGCTTACTCCGGGCAAGACTACCTCACTGATTCGCCGCCATCGGCAAGCCTCGCCTCCTCGAAAACCTCTGAGACAGCCAGCCAGTTCCCGGGAGGCAGCAGATAAGACCCAGACCCCACAACATGGCAGAGAAAATGAGATGCCGCAGATGACGGTCTTCTTGGGTGATTTGGGCGATGGAACACGCGCTGCCGTTGACGCTGCGCTATACTGTATGCTGTCTTAACCTACCAATATTAAAATACCTAATTCTTTTATCGGCCAGACAAATCCGAGATATATCCCCGCTTTGCTCCAATGCACCAGCTGGAACCGAGCCCATATATTACCCCAATCATGATGGGGCTTCTGCGGTTCTTTCCCGTATCGTTCTGCCACACGATGGCGTATCTCGTCCTCGGCCATCGCATCCAGCACATTGTTAAAAATGTAGACAGCTCTCAGATAATGGAGATGCGGTCACGCCTTTTGTACCACCGGGGCCTAGCAATCCGAGCGGTCAATGAGGATGTAGCCAGTGTGAAAACAAACCACATCGATCTTGTCATTGGTAGCGTAATGATGCTCTTGTTTAGCGAGGTGGGTCTATCTTTATACACTGGAACTAGATAAGATCGATCGCCAAGGCTATAGCTTTGAAACAGATCAGAGAGTCCGCATCTTCAGATTGGCGGCACCATTTCGACGGCGCTGCCGAGCTGATCAAGCTTCGGGGCGGGTTAGAAAACACTCTGCGCTCTTGTGATCCCATGAGACCCGCCCTTCTATACTTCTTGGTGTGAGTTCCGGGACGCAATTTAGATGCTTCTCGTAAACTTACGGATGATCAGCATCGGAGTGATAACGAACACAACTAGTCCTCCATCCCATCATATCACGATAACCTCCCAGCTCGACCTGATCAATTTAATGGCAGAGTTATACGGGGATGGTCTCTTTCCTGTCCTTCTTTGCCCTCCATATCTGTTTCTGGATATTATCAAAATCAACCACCTTCGATTTCAAGCTATAAAGTATCCAGCAGATGAATTCGTTCGATCTGCTGCACTGGAGTTGCTAGAGCACATCGAGGCATTCTTACCAGAAAGGTGGATCAGGTCTAATGCCTCTGCACAAGATGAATGGCTCCTATTAGGACATATTTACCGATCCGCAGTGGCTCTGTACTGCATTTTATCACTGCAAAGTCTCTCTATTTTGCAATCAACCGAACCCTTGAGAATGGCGAGAGTTACCCACCAAGCTCTGCTGCTCCAGTCTCTTCAAAAAGCATTCTTTAACCCGCTTCTCAAGAAAAGCATGATGTGGCCCCTTCTTGTAGCAGGCATGAGTGGAATCAATGCCGACGCAAACACACGAGAATTTATAGATGAACAATTACTTGAAATGAGCGGGGATTTAGCTACGCCAGTGCCCCTAGCAGCTCGAGCATTGTTCAAGCAATTCTGGAGATCAGGGAAAGCATCATGGGATGAATGTTTTGATAAATCATATGCTTTTGTGTCATAGAAACCTGAGTATATACGGGTCTTATTATCCAAATCTCATTGTTTGACAGTTCGCGGGGCCATTTTCAACAAGTATATAGAAGTAGAAAGATGTTCTTAGTTAAACTATGGATCTATTCCCTATCGGGACACGTGACCGCCAAAAGCTCCTCTCCGAAATTCAAGATAATCTTGGGATTTCCGAATCTACTTTTGTCCTTCCTTTGGGTTGTTACGGATCTTGCATCGCGTTGGGCTTGCAATATTTAATTATCATTTACTCCCTTGATTTGCGATTATCTTTATCGTGACTCCAAACTTTTCTCGTCTGTAACCCAATCTGAAGTGAAAGCTACGAGACCAGTTGCGATGTACAACCCATATCAAGGTATGGCCTTCTACATAACCTTCAATTAAATCTAACTGTATTGAAAACTCACTTTTTGTCAGCTCCTGGTCTCTATGGCAGGCCCCCTGACTTCGGTGCTTATCCAGGTGCGCCACCTGGCATGGGTAAGTTCTTCACTTATTCACCTCTGTGTACAATACTAACAGAGACCTCAGCGCCTCCTCCTGGGATGGCGCCTCCTGGAACGACTCCTCCACCTGGAATGCAACAGATGAATGGTCCGCAACCTGGTCGACCCGCCGGCTTCCCTCCCAACTTTCAACCTCCACCCAATATGCCGAACATCAATTTCTCCGCTCCTGTAATTCGACTTGGGACCTCTGGTCCTGCGAAGCCGACCGCCCCGGAGCCAGGGAAAGACCGCGTCGGAGACACTGCGGGGAGGCGCGCTGGCTTAGGATCTAACATGGAAGCCCAGCGCCAGAATGTTCGAGAGGCCATGATGCAGCTTCAACCGCCAACGAAAGAGGAAATTGTGAGGACTATTTTCGTCGGCGGGATCACTGAAGGTGTCGGTGGTGATGACGGGATTGAAAGGATACTGCAGTCTGCTGGTAACCTCAGACGCTGGATCCGCGCGACAGATGCTGATGATAAACCTTGCAAGTTTGGTTTCGCAGAGTACGAGGACCCTGAAAGCCTAAGTACTGCTGTGGAAGTGCTAAAGGACGTGCAAGTACCTGTAAAGAGACAGACGCCGTCCGAAGGGGATGACAAGGAAGAGCGGGAGGTAGAGAAGAGCACATTACTGGTATGTATCATGATCTTAAATTAGTGACCGTACTGACATTTGTCCCCGCAGGTGCTCGTTGATGAGAGTTCAATGACCTACTTGGAGCAATACGAAGCCAGCAAAGGTGACCAAGACCCAGCACAACGCCAGTCACAATTAGATACTGCGCGCAACAATCTTGCCGCTGTCTTGAAGGACTTGTGCTATCCAAAGTCTCCCACACAAAAGGAAGATGTCTCCTCAATTGATCGGGAAGGAGATACTACGATGAAAGGAGCCGAGGATCAAAATGAAGATACACCTGCCGAGGTTGTGACGATTCCGATTACTGTTGAGGATGAGTTATCTGATATTCCCCCTGAAATGCGAGAAACTGTCGCGAAGGAAATTGCTGCTTTCAGAGAGCGAAGCAATCGGCGGGATCTTGAGCGGTTGAAAAGGGAAGAAGAGATCGAATCTATGGAAAGGGCAAGGAACGATCGGTCACGAACCAGCAGACTTGCATCACCGCCGCCAACGGCCCCAAGTGGTCCTGCCGCCGGACCCAATGGCATACCCCTTGGTCCTCGGGATCGCAGTGTTCCGAACGCTCCATCTGGCCCAAAAGGGTTTGGTGTGCAGATCCCCAAGGATTACCAAAAAGGCGTGTCTTTTGTCAATGGTGGTACTGTAAATGGTGGCCCGGCTGTCTTTATTGAGCGGGAAGGCGAAGACTCAGATGCGGATGATGAGGAGCTTGAGCGTCGACGCCAGGAGAAGAGAGAAGCGGAACAAGAGAAACATTATCTTGATCAAGAGCGTCGCTGGCTGAATCGAGAACGAAGCCGGACTGCCGCCTTGGAGCGAGAGAAGAAACGAGATAAAGAGGAGGAACTTAAAGCCCAGGAAGCCAGTGACGAGATGGATAGGAGGCTTGCCGAGTGGAATGATGATGTGGAGGCTAGCCGAAAGGTAGAAGACTATTACGCTGATCGAGGCGCGTGGTTGCGGAGTCGTGCGGCATTCCGTGCACGTGAAGTCAGTCTTGATGAGGCAGATCGTGCTGCGGAAGAACGGGAGCATGCTCGATCAATGCAGCAACGAGAACAGGCGCGCGGGATGGCTGACGACTTCCTTGCTCGCCAGGCTGAGGAATTGGAAGCTCGTGCCGAAGCTCCAAGGGAGCCTCAGCGCTTCAAGCTCTCGCTCGGAGCTGCAGCACAGAAGGCCCAAGCGGCCACAACCCGCCGGACCATTGCCGAAGTGGAGGGTCTGTTGGAAGACGAAGAGGAACCCCAGGCAACTACGAGGCGGCCACTCATCCCAATCAAGTTCGACACGGCAGCAGAAGCTGCTGGACTCTCCGACGAGGAACGGGCACAAGCTGCACGACAATTGGCAGCCGATATTCCAGCCGACAAGGAAGGATTGTGGAAATGGGAAGTCAAATGGGAGTTTGTGGACGAGAATATTGTCAGCGAGCAGCTCAAGCCATTTGTGGAAAAGAAGATTGTGGAATACCTGGGAGTTCAGGAGCAGATGCTGGTGGATGTGGTGGAAGAACATGTTCGAAAGCATGGCCATCCTCAGGAACTAGTGGAGCAGCTCGAGGAGGTAAGTCTGCCTGTCTTATCCAATATGGTATTAGCTAACATACTCTCCGTAGGCCCTCGACGAAGAGGCGGAGGTGCTGGTTCGCAAGTTGTGGCGTATGATCATCTTCTTCTCGGAAAGCGAGAAGAGAGGTCTTTCGGCTTAGGTAGTAAACTACGTATGCTGTTCAGAGGATGTTATCTTGTACCACGCTCGATCAGTTGGTACCAATCGAATTAGAAATAATAATCCCTAACATTGCCCACCTGGAATGGGAACCTTGCATCAGCAACGATCTGTTACCATAAGACCACTTTATTCTGCTTGAACTACGCTCTAGTGCCATAGTACTGCGCAGCTTAAGGCCGGCAAATGAGTACATATGCTCAAGTAAGAGTTTCAGATGGTAATACATATCTAGATTGTTATAGTATAGCAAGCAGATGCAGTTTCTTACGACATTCAGTGGACTGGTAGCTGCGACTACTTTCGTGCTTTAGGGGCGCAAATTACAAGTGGTAGAGCAAGGGCTTTTACTTGGACCATTTACGGTTATCTTTATTTTAGAACATATAAAAAAAAAGGGGGTGTAGGAACAAGTCTAGGAGGCATTTACCATATCTTATTGTTATATGTAGAACACTCCGAATTAGGGCTTAGATGCCAAATTCTCACTAGTCTTTCCAACCATAACAAGAACTATCCTGCAAAAATGTCTACTTACATGTCAATGAGTCTCGCAGAACACTGCTCCGACGAACCAATTCAGTTATTATTCTGGTTGTAGAGACTACAACCAGCGTTTTAGCGTAAAGTGGGATGAGGATCGGGGATCAACACCAACCCCTTCTAGACTCGGAGAATGTCCGAGCCAACGGCAATGTGGATGGTGGAAAAACTCCAGCAGAATATCCACCAATGACCCATACGAGCGGCATTTGTAGATTTCTGGGGAGTCGTGTCGCGAATATATCTTTGCGCATTTCCCTGCACTGTTTCACTGGTTATTTCAAGCGCTTTCCGCATTTATCTGCCCTACATCTCACAATATATATCTGCTTACTTTGACGAACTCGACATCTAGTTGAGACAGCTATTCCGGAGTCAATTGAGCATATTGCCAATTCCAATTGACCGTAAATCGAAATGGTCAAAATCACGGGCTTTACCACACGGGATGTGAGGTTTCCGGTAAGACAGACAGCCAGCTTGAATGCACGGCGCCCGAAGTATTGATGCATTTAACTTATCCATGACTTAGACCTCCCTCGATAAGACCGGATCCGATGCCATGAACGCGGCTGGCGATTATTCCTCTGCGTACTGTATTATTTACACCGATTCCCCCCATTCTGGGCATGGCATGGTACGCCTGCATATCGATCAGCTAGAGCCGAGAATCCTCACACTAACAAATCCCATAGACCTTCACCATCGGTCGAGGAAACGAAATCGTCTGCCAAGCGATCTCACTCCTAACCCCACTGCTAGTCGGGAAGGAATTAGACGACCTAACCAAAGACTGGGGCAAGGCGTGGCGATATCTAGTCTCTGACAGCCAATTACGCTGGATCGGACCAGAAAAGGGTGTTATTCATCTTGCACTAGGTGCCGTGGTGAACGCCCTTTGGGACCTATGGGCTAAAACACTCGGCAAGCCGGTTTGGAGGATTGTTGCTGAGATGACGCCTGAGGAGTTCGTGCGGTGTATCGATTTCCGGTATATTACCGATGCGCTGACGCCCGAGGAGGCGATTGCGCTTCTGAAGGAGGTGGAGCCGGGTAAACAGGAGCGGATAAAGGAAGCGGAGCAGAGTCGTGCTGTTCCAGCTTATACTACTAGTGCGGGTTGGCTCGGATATAGTGAGGAGAAGTTGAGGGCTCTGTTGGGCGAGAGCGTTGCGCAAGGTTATAGGCATTTTAAGTTGAAGGTTGGTGGGAATTTGGAGGAAGATCGGAGGAGGTTGGCTATTGTGCGCGAGGCTATTGGGTACGATAAGGGGAATATTTTGATGGTTGATGCTAATCAGGTAACTTTCGCTGCACTAATTGGAATCGCCTATTGCCCGTTATCTAACTAAACAACAGGTCTGGTCAGTCCCTGAAGCTATAACCTGGATGCAGGAGCTCGCTCAATTCAAGCCCTGGTTCATCGAAGAGCCCACTAGCCCAGATGATATCCTCGGCCATGCGGCTATCAAAAAGGCTTTGGAGAACACTCCCCACGGCACAGTTGGTGTAGCTACGGGCGAGATGTGCCAGAACCGAGTGATCTTCAAGCAACTCCTGCAGGCAGGAGCCTTGACTGTTCTCCAACCCGACGCGTGCCGTGTCGGAGGCGTCAACGAGGTCCTTGCCATCTTGCTATTAGCACGCAAGTTTAACGTGCCAATTGTACCGCATTCTGGTGGTGTCGGATTACCCGAGTACACCCAGCACCTCAGCACCATTGACTATGTCGTTGTGAGTGGGAAGAAGAGCGTGCTTGAATATGTTGACCACTTGCATGAGCACTTTGTGCATCCATCCAGCGTCAAGGATGGGTACTATGTAACCCCAATGGAACCCGGGTATAGTGTTGAGATGAAGTCGGAGAGCATGGATACATTTGAGTTTCCGGGCCAGGATGGAAAGAGTTGGTGGAGGACTAATGAGGCGAAGCCGATTCTAGAGGGGTCTAGGGTATAGGGATGTTGTGTGAATTGATTAATTTGATTGTATTTTTGCATCCATATATTCGAAGACTAGCAGGCTTGGATCAATATCCGCACTTGGTTGCCATGCTTTAGCATGATATATGTACATACAAACTCTTACCAACAGGCATCGGCAACCAGTCGGCCACGATAATCGGGCTAATCACCTTTGTATAGGTCTAAAGCCCATATTTCCTTGATACACCAAGTGCACGTGGTGAAAGCGCAACGCAACAGGCAATGGGCCCGGGCCACCTTGTCACTCAACCTGGCTCCACTTCTGCCTAAGGTGGTAATTTTAGTCCTCCAATTCCGTACCATACATAAGGCTTGCAAACGAAGCCATAAGTGGTCGGCAGGGGAGAAAAGATGCAAGGAAATCGGATACGAACAATGCCGAGGTTGATAATTTATCGCCATTGAATGCCAAAGATCTTCAGTGGCTTCTTCCCCGTCAAAACACTGTCTGAGGCCTTTTCGAGATTGATTCGAGGATGGCCTAATGATGTCAATATATGAACCCAAGCAGAGTCAAACAAAAAGACTGACCGTCAATATCCAATGCAAGGAGTATGTATTCCCATTCGTACTTATCTAGTGGTTTAACCATGTGTAGCTGGACAACGCCGGATCTAAGGGGGCCCTCGACCTGTAAGCTGTTAATATAGCCTGTTTATGGAGCAGAGAGAAGGTTCAGATAATTACATGGAAGTTCATTCTCAGATGGTCTCGGCCCATATGATCTTTTTTAATGGATGAGCTTCGCGAAAGTTAGCTTGTCCGAATTTCCAAATCAAGACCAGTGTTTCATACGCTATGGGTCTGTTCCGAGCCCACCTACTCCAGGTGTTTTCGCCGTAGGCCTTGATCTGCCTCCGATCGCCCAGGACATCCGTACACCGAGTGTCATTCTTAATGCGTTCAACCGCCTTCTCGAATTGCCATGTGGTACTGTTTGGGGAGAAAACCTCGAGATATAGTAATGTAAAAACGCCACCCTGTAAACCAGTCAGTATATTTACATCCATGAATTTGAGAAGCACCGGCAAAGACCTCACCGTCAAAACAGCTCCCGCTAAAACAACCACAAAGTTGAACGACTGCTGCGTTGCCCGCGAGACTTTCTCCCTTCCGCTCAAGTCGCCCCACTGTAGTCGCCCATCATCAGATAAGACAGTGATATTCTTCCTTGACGGCTTAGAGCTTGTACTAGGGCCTCGACCAAGATCGCTGTGTGTTGCATAGGAGCGCCCAAGCTCCGTTATGCGGGGAGAGGTGAAACGGAGAAGGGAGGGGGTGGTGTTATATGGCGAGGAAATCGAAAGACTAGGTCGTAGATAGCGAATCATGGTGATAAATAACGATGAGCCATTGACATTGGGGTCATTGAATTGCCTGCCGACAGAATGAACGGAAAGCTTTATGACGATTCATTGCCGAATTATTGAGGCATCTGTTTCGGGGCGGACACAATCACGTGTGTTTGTCCGATTTGCTTCAATCTTTACGATACCGTACGTAATTCAAATACCAACCCACTACACTCAACGTGGCAACAATACATGAAAAATACGCCATCAGGACTGGCTGTTCTAATTGCGGTTTGCATTCATTCATTCCAACCATTCCCTCCCTCGACTTCTTCCTCAGTCTTACTTCACAGCTCTTCACTTTTCCCCTGCCCGTTTCCCCCTCTTCCCCTCAAGATGAGTGCCTCCAAAGCGCAGTCTCAAAAGATATTCGAGAAACTTAAATTAAAACCCGCAAACAAGGTGCGCATATTCCCTAATTGCTCTTGTGCCACTCGCTAACTCCTTGAATAGTTATGTTTTGATTGCGGTTCGAAGAATCCGACCTGGTCGTCGGTACCCTTTGGTATTTACCTGTGTCTCGACTGCTCGGCCAACCACCGAAATCTGGGTGTTCACATTTCCTTTGTCCGCTCCACAAATCTCGACCGTACGTACACCGATATGAAGAGGATACGTTTCAGATTAGGGCTAACGGTTTTGTACAGAATGGCAGTGGGAACAACTCCGACTTATGAAATTAGGAGGGAATGAATCGGCCACGAAATACTTTCAGTCCCATGGAGGGTCCGCCGCTCTCGCAAGTAAGGATGTGAAGGTCAAGTATACTTGCAACGCGGCAGTGAAGTACAAGGAGGAACTGAAGAGGCGCGCGGCCTTGGATGCACAACAGTCAGTCATTACGAATATTCTCTAGTCGCCAGTGGATGTTAACCGTGGCCTCAGGTTCCCCGACGAGGTTGTTATTACAGATGTCCCTGCTGGGTCAGGTTCCGATGGCACAAATACCCCTGCTGGTGATCCGGACGACGATTTCTTTTCCTCGTGGGACAAACCCTCTATTAAGCGACCTTCCAATCCTCCATCCCGTACAGGCACTCCCCCAGTAGTTAGTCGAACAAGCTCGCCTTTCTTGAACGCCGGCGCAAACGGGAATGGCTCCCGTTCCAAGTCACCCCTTTCGGCCACGGAAAAAGAAAGCCCTTCCTCCCCTGCGCCAACCGCCATTAGGGCCGGTAGTGTTTCTCGGAAGGGCCCATCGGGGGCCACTGGGAAGAAGACTAGCGTGCTGGGCGCCAAGAAGGCACCAAAGCTAGGCGCTAGGAAGGTTGGAGCAGCCGAAGCTATCGATTTCGACGAGGCAGAGAAGAAGGCCAAGGAAGAGGCCGAGCGGATAGAAAAATTAGGATATGATCCTGAGGCAGAGCAGGCTGAAGCGGAGTCCAAATCTAAGACGACAAGCACCGCAGCCACGACCATTGCGTCGCCAACTCCGCTTAGTCCCAGCAGAGGCGGATTTGGAGCCACCAGCAAGCCTCACGAAAGGAAGGCTAGCGATGTTGAGCGCCTTGGAATGGGCATCGGACGACTAGGATTTGGCCAGACTGCCAGTTCGAAACCCGCGCCCAAGAAACCGGGATTTGGTGCTGTCGGGCCCACCAGGTCTGCTGCAGAGGGTAGGTTCAGTTTTTCTCTTCAAACTCGTAACAGTGACTCTTTAAGCTAATCTGGTATTTAGATGAGGAGCTCGCACAAACTAAAAGCAGATTCGGTACCCAAAAGGGTATTTCTTCCGACGAGTTCTTCGGACGAGATAGATTTGATCCAGCCGCACAGGCAGAGGCAAGGGACCGCCTTCGTCAATTCGACAGTTCCACTTCGATTTCTAGTAACGCTTACTTCGGCCGGCCCGAAGATGACCTTCCCCCAATGGACGACACGTACGGTGACCTGGAAGGTGCTGCTAGGGACTTTGTGCGTCGCTTTGGAATTACTGCTGGTGATGACCTCGAGAACCTTACGCACATCCTGGGAGATGGTGCAAGCAAATTGCAAGGTTAGTATTAAATCATATCATCAAGAATGGTCGCTAACGACCAACAGGTGCCATCCGCAGTTATCTGAACAGTTAGATGGTATACATGGAGGATATTTTGACGTACAGCAAGACTAGTTAATCTACATTACCTTTCACTACGAGGCACGATGTCCGGTTTGGGCAGTAGGCAGCCGTTAGCAGGCCATGATATATCTTCACTGATGCGACACGTATCGATTTATCTACCCGTTTTGTTACCCTGTTCCCTATTATAGTACATTTTCCAGTCAGCTTGCCATGTCAGTGTTTATCTTTTTAGGAACGAACCCTTTGGAAGCGATGGTAACTGGCGATTCTACTATTTTCCAGACTGCCTATGGCATTCGATGTCGCGAACATTTAAGCTGGTCTGGTCAGCTATTCTTTGCGGATTTCTTTCTTCGTTCTTGTTTTCGGATAGTTTTAAAATTCTTAAATTGGGTATTTCTATTCCTTTTCCTGTATATTTTCAACTCTATCTTGGTTTAGAGACGAAGTCCGAGTACAAATACTCATGCCCAGGCGAATATCACCTCACAGAAACAGCAATCTCAAAATCAGTCTAGCAACCAAAATATTCAAACGTGGTATTACCAAACGTAGTAATCGTACAATATTGTTGAAATATACAGCCATTATTCAAACATCCTACTCAGCCCGATAAATAGCATCCGCCACTTTAGCAGCCTGCCACATCTCATGAACATCATGCACGCGAACAATATCCGCACCCCCAGCCACACTAGCTGTAACGGTAGCAGCAGTGCCCCAAACTCGCTCACTCGCTTTCTCAACTCCAGTAATCCTCCCGATAAACTTCTTCCGACTAGGTCCCATAAGCCAAGGGAAGCAATCTAGCCCCTCCATTCCCGTCCGAAGGCTTTGCAGTTCCCGCAGGATAGTAAGATCTTGAGCTTGGTTTTTCGCAAACCCAATGCCGGGATCGAGAATAATGCGCCAGCGTCTTATTCCCGCCTCCTCAGCCTCTGCGACCCGGGTTCGGAGCTCCGACGCTACATCTTCAATAACCCCGTTCGGGTAATTGGTTAATTTCGTCATTGTAGCTGGAGTTCCGCGCATGTGCATTAGAATAACGGATTTTCCAGTCCGTGCCATGGTGGGGAGCATGTCTGGATCTAGCCGGCCGGCCGACACATCATTGATGATATCCGCACCAGCGGCGCAGGCTTCCTCTGCGACTCGGGCGCGGTATGTATCTATGCTGATGGCTATATTGGCTGCTTCAGGGATGGAAGTACGGATGTGGCGGATGGCAGGGATAACGCGAGCTAGTTCTTCGGCTTCGCCAACAGGCGCTGAGCCAGGTCGAGTGCTTTCGCCGCCTACGTCGAGGATGGTTGCGCCAGAGGCAATGAAGTTGCGGACAGTTGTTGTTAGGGTGTTTAGGTCGGTTGGTGGGTGGAGGCCACCGTCGGAAAAGGAGTCGGGGGTTAGGTTTAGGATGGCCATTATGTGGGTGGGACGTTTGGGGTCTGTGCAATGGAGTGATGGGAAGGTTGGTGATATTTGGGTCGTTGCTA
>MVGC01000167.1:0-46498 GCA_003589665.1 Aspergillus sclerotialis | reverse complement strand
CCCAACCCAGAACCCAGAATCCTCCCCCTTCCCAGTAGGATCCTTTCTTCCTGGTGGCTCCCAAACCGATCCACCCCCCAACCCAGCAACAACAGGTTTCAAACTAAACCACCTAATGCTGCGAATCCGCTCCCCGGCTCGCTCCTTACCATTCTACATAAACCATCTGGGCCTGCGCACAATCTTCACAATGAACACCGGCCCATTCACAATCTACTACCTCGGCTATCCACCCCCAAACACCAACCAGGATACCCTCCAATCCTGGGCTGAGGAAACATCCAATATCCACACTTTAACGCAAACACTGGGCCTCCTGGAACTGTATCACATTCATGGGTCTGAAAAGCAGGTTGAGGAAGGCGGAATCGAGATGAGTACGGGAAATCAGGTTCCGAACTTGGGGTTCGGGCATTTGGGATTCACCGTTCCGGATGTGCCTGCTACCGTAGAGCGGTTGAGGAAGGACGGTGTGAGGATTGTTAAGGAGTTGGGGAGCATTGGGAGGGAGACTGTGCCGCTAAGTCAGTTCGAAGCTGAGAGGGGGGTGGGTGTCGGTGAAATTAGTGAGGAGTATGCTCGGTTTTGGAGGCAGATTGCTTGTGTGGCTGACCCGGTGAGTTTATCTTTCGTTGGTTTTTTTGGCCTTTAGTTGGACTTGGCTAATGACGAGGGTAGGATGGGTATATCATTGAATTGCTTCCACAGAATATGCAATAGACTTTCGGGTTTCCGGATGAGGAATTGAAGAATGATGGATAGCAAGTTTGCTAAATATATACTGGAACAGTTCACTGGGTCACGGCATTCAAATAACAGAATGATTGAGCTGTAAGTAACCTATACGGTGCTCAATGTTTCTAATAGAAGAATAACAATAGTCGGCTAAACGCTTAATTTAGATATTTATCTATGAAGTGCTCAGAAATATTATTACCAAGCTTAGCACTATGAAGCGAAAGTGCATAGACCCCAAGAGCTACAGCTGCACCCCATCCTCAGATATATTAAGCACAAGAATAAATCCTGTTGTATATACGTTACACAGTAGCAGGCAACAGCTAAGTAGCTGGAAAACCTTGCTTGCGTGGAAGCCACAACGCTGGTCCTCGCCTTTATACCAATCCTACCCTCGTCATTAACCAAGCCAGCCCAAACGACCAAACAAGATCAACCACATTAAGCCTTCGAGTCATTACGTTAGTTTCTCTTCAAGGCCTAGTGGTGCCAATCTGCTATTTTGTCCAAGGTGGTAATGCTAATAGACGGTTTGTTGAACGAAACTCTTCGCCGCTTTAACTCACTTATATAAGGTAGTTCGAGTATAGCTCAGTAGATCCAGGATTGGGGCTGATACAACAAGTTTAATAGCACCCGATGGATTCTCGAGCCAAGACCTATCTTCATTTGACGTGGTAAAGACAAAAAGTGGTCACTACCAAGCTTACATATATTGGCAACGGTTCTTTGCCGGATGCTAACTGCATCCCCTAGAATGGATCAAACGTCTGATAGGGTCAGGATATACGGTTGCTTCGAACAATATCCTGCTACCATCTGCGGATGATGAATCCGTCAGGTTTCCAACTTCAGACATAGTATGTTTCTCTTCAAGACCTTGGCTTTTCCAAGTGTATTAAGCTGTTGCGGAAATAATTCGCGTAACCCATCTGTCAAATAGGAGGATTCCAACAATAGAATATGACTTTCCGCTTAATCAATCTCCTTTTAACACACTTAAACCTAGTTGTAGTTAGGGTTTGTCTACCCGCCAATTCGTTCCACAACTGGACTAGTGCACGAGGCTGGACCTGACATATTTAGCATGTCCAACCTCAGATCTGACGCTAGACAACTGCAAGCTTTCAGCAGAGTACACCATCCCCAGATGGAATGTCCTGCCGATCAAGCTAAGCCTCCCCGCAAAGACCAGGATTGTGACTGGGTCTATCCCCGGAATTCCCCAGATTCTCCCCAGATTCTTTCTCGCTGCTTACCGTAATGAGTATCTTCCAAATCTTGGTCCTTCGCCGACCGTTAATTTTCACCCGGGGTATATAGTGGTCGGATCTTTTTTATATTACCCTTTGTCCACCCACGCGCCCTCTTCGCTGTTCTCGCAGCCAACATCTTTTTCCTTCTCATTTACTACCGTATAGCCATTTTCTCTTGATCTTTGATGGATATCGAATCTGAGCCTCGACTGGCCAAAGTGGCCGACCAGAGCATTGAGGATGCCCAGGACCTCGCGGCTATGGGCCATGAGCAGGCCCTATCGAGAAAGTTCAACGTCTGGAGCATGTCAGCCTTAGCGTTCTGTGTTTTGGGTGAGGAGCAGCAAGCGTTTATTATTTTAATGGCTGTGTAGAAGCTGATCATGCAGGGACGTATTCAACCTTCGCAATGGACTTGAGCAGCGGCTTAACAAACGGTGGCCCGATCACGATTCTCTGGGGTCTCTGCCTCGTTACTGCATGCAATCTCTGCGTCGCTACATCGCTCGGAGAATTAACAAGCAGTATGCCCACCACATTAGGCCAAGCCTACTGGGTCTACCGCCTCTGGGGTACGAACGTTGGCCGGTTCTGCTCATATATGTGCGCTTGGATCAATACCTTCGGATGGTGGACCCTCACGGCTTCGCAGAACGCTTTTATGGCTGAATTTCTTCTGGACATGAAGGGGATGTACGACCCTAGCTTTTCACCACCCGGGTGGCTTTACTTCGTCCTCTATGTTGCTATCACCATCCTCTTTACCGTGATAAACCTGGTTAGTTGTCGCAAAGATAAGGTCCTTCCCTGGATTAATAACTTCGTTGGTATCTGGTTTGTCAGCCTCTTTTTTATCTTTTCTCTCGCCCTCTTGATTTCAGTGGGCATAAAGGACCATCTATCCTTCCAGCCCGCTTCCTTTGCCTTTGGGGCTTGGATAAATGCCACGGGCTGGCCTAGCGGTGTGGTGTGGTTTACCGGTCTAGTTCAAGCGGCATATGGCTTAACGGCTTTTGACTCAGTAATTCATATGATTGAGGAGATCCCCGCGCCACGCGTGAATGGCCCTAAAGTTATGTGGATGGCAGTCACCTTCGGTGCGGTGTCGGGCTTTATTTTCATGCTTATCTGCCTCTTCTGCATCCAAGATGTTAATGAGATTATCGAGGCCAACCTTCCCTTCGTCGACCTCGTACGCACAGCCATCGGTCTTGACGGCGCCGCCACCTTAATCGCGTTGTTCATTTTCAACGGTTTCGGCCAGGGAGTTGCACTCCTTACGACCGCGTCACGATTAACCTGGGGCTTTGCGCGAGACGGCGGTATTCCATGGAGTCGGTATCTGAGCCACGTCGACAAGACCTGGCATGTACCGGCGAGATCGCTCTGGTTTCAATGCGTTATCATCAGCATAGTGGGAGTGCTGTATCTTTTCTCAAACACAGTCCTCCAAGCTATTTTCAGCGTCAGCACTATCGCTCTTACCATATCCTACGCTATCCCGATTATTGCCCTCCTCGTTGTTGGCCGTGACAAGCTGCCTCCCGGAAAGTTCAGCCTGGGCCGTTTCGGCACAACCGTTAACGTCATCAGTATTATCTACTGTGTGGTCACGACAGTCTTCTTTTTCTTCCCCGGAGGGCCGAGTCCGTCCCCCAGTGACATGAATTACGCCATTGCTGTCTTTGGCGTGATGCTTGTGATTTCGCTCGGGTTTTGGTTCTTGCAGGGGAACCGGACATACCTGAACACTGAGGATGCCTTGGCGGATATGCTGCAGGCTGAGAGGCTCGAGGAGGAGCGGTCTTATGAACCGCCGCAGTCAGTGTCGGAACAAGGGCGGAAGGAAAAGTAGGGACTTAATTGGATTGTATATTTAACTGGAATTGATGGATTGAACCCATATTTGGTTACAGTATTAGCCAGATTTTGCCTAGATATCAAAATTGAATTGCACGGCTAGGAATCTAGGCGATGTAAAGCTATTCACATTTTAGTGTTTTTTCAATTGGGCTCTCTAATGCTCTCTATGGTTTAGTATATACTGGAGAGTGTATTCTGAGAGCGTTTACCAAGCATTAATCAGAAAGAGAATGTCCCTTTAGTGCTGCACAAAGACCTGTACTGGAATATCAAGCGCCCAAACTCCAATTGTAGTGCCCAAGCTCGTTTCAATCGTACCACGTCGCTCAAGTGATTAGAAATGCAGTGAAACAGCCCCAAAATGGCGGCCCAAATGCGTATATAGGGAGTATATCACTCGCTGTGAAATATCGAGTTAAGCAAATAATGAGTAAATAATAATTAGATACCGCGGGCTCTCCACGGTCCAGATGGCACGTAATGCCCCTGGCAACTATTTTCCGAATGTGAGACGACACTCATTTGACTGTGATGGTTAGACGAAAAGCCCCGCTCATCATCACTATCACTGTCTTCCATTTGATCCAGCATACGGTCAATCTCATCCCCAGCATTTGCTTCCAAACCAAGAACTTCGTTGGATAATTTTGAAGAGGGTTCATTCGCAGGACTCATATGAGATTGCTTGTTCTGGCTACCGAATAGGTTCGAGTTGCCAGAGACAGATGGGGCAATGCTTTTGGGTATAGAATCTGGCCGAGGTTGTGGACTGGCACGATACCCGGAGTTCTCGGGACTTGACATGAATAGCAGAGTTTCAATCGCATCCTGTTCCATCAATGTGCTTTGTGAATGGGTTCGCGACCTATAGTGGCCATTCTGGGAAGGGAATGGCGTAGATGCCGTGTGTGTGCTTGGCCGAAGGGGAGGGGTTCCTGGAACTAAAACTGGGTGTTGTTTCGCAGTCAGTTTCGATGCACCGAACTCTTGCTGGGAATGATATCGGCGATGACCAGAATACGGACTGTAGCGAGAGTTTGCGGATGTTTCATTAGGGTTGGGCCGTCGGCGTCGACCACTTCCACCACTTGATATGATATCTACAGGTGGGGCTAGTTTTGGCATCGGAAATGGCTTCGTAGGCGAAGTAGCTGTCAGGGTTTTATGGGAAGTGCGTTCGGATGGTAGAATATCAGGGATTAGGGAATGATGCTTTTGTACCGAATCGTTGGGACGGTAGAAATGGGAGGTTGTAGATGAATTATCCTGTGAGCTGAGAATTTCTGTTGTGTGATGTTTTGTTCCGGAAGATGTCGAAGTGGGTGAGGCGCTCTGTCGCATTCGAAAGGGGATTTGCACTTGACCATCGCGCTGCCAGTCTTTCTCAACCTTCGCAGCAGCATATGAAAGGCGCGTGCGGAGATGAACAGACAACTATCTCGGTATCAGCAATCTAAGTCTAAGAGTCAGGGATTATGACAACTCACCTCAGCAATCCTGCTACCATGCGAGGCTGTGCCAATACTCTTAGAGCGACGCCTCCAAGCGGTGTTCAGATCTGAATCGCGAGGTTCTACGGCATCTGATATAGCCTTAATATCACCAGTGGCGGTTCTTTTATGGCCTGATATCGGCTGAGGAGGCTTTGGTGTCATATTAGACCGATACTGCAAATGTGATAACGAAGCAGCATCAGTATGCGCAGTCGACGCCATCGAACTGGTACCATTGTCCCCAACTGAGAACTTTGAAGCGCTCTGGGGACCGCTTGTTGCAGAGCGGCCCTCCATGTCACCCTCCAACGTAACCGAACCATTTTGGGGAATTGAGGATCCAGTAGCGGTTCGGACAGAAACGTCGAATGGCTTATGAGGTTTATTCACGGCATGTCCAACTGCTGACGGCTCTGAGATTCCTTCAACAGTGGTGAGTGACGTCTGAGATCCCGAACCCAGCACACTTGGCGAATGGCTGCTCCTTAGCCTTGAATTGTCAGTCGACTGGCTGTGGTTGAAGCTACTATCGCCATTTTCCACAGCAGAGGAAGGTTGAATATCCTCTTGGAATGACGTTGGCTGAGAAGGATGCATGTTTCGGAAATCCGACTGCCACAATGGTTGAATTGCGGCCGAAGATGCGATCGCGGGAACCTGCATAGAATGGGAACCGTTGACCTGGCGAGTTTCGGGATTTCTATGTAAACATCCACGGCTACCGTCATTCATGCTTTGGGAAGGCAAAGGAAATAAAAACAATGATCTATCGTCAAACAGTCCACTGCTCCCTCCGCGGGTAATTTGAGACCTTAGAACCAGGTGATCGCTGACTGTGATCTAATCACAACCCCTGCAACTGCGAACGTTGACGCGGAAACGTCCGACGCGGCCCTATCAGAGCACTCTCCGTTGGTCCACTAACCGACTGCTCTGGTAAATCGATTCTAATTTGGAGAATTTCGCACTGTCATCAAGAGTGTTATAGGTAGACCTGAACGCGCGAGACGTGGATACGGCAGCGCTAGAAGCGGCAAAATTGAGCACTACCTTCTGTCTCCGCACGAGGACCACTTGACTTGGTTTTCAGGTTCAAAGAATTTAATGAATGGAGAGAAGGAGAACCGGGGAAAAGCCAGAGGCAGTCAGAAAAACAATATACAGGGCTACATGGAGAACTGAATGAAAACCAGCAAGATGCATTGGAATGGGATTCGATGCTTTCGACTGACTGCAAAAGACGCGTCCGGATCACGGTCACGTGGACTATCTGCCTTTTCCGCCAGGCATCAATTGGAAACCCCCGAACTGCGGGATTATCGCCGTTTTTAGCTTCTCTCGGCGCCGAAGTTTCATACAAAACTGGACGGTCAATTTATTTAATGTCAGCGCATTGGCGAAAATGCCGCATTCCAATTGAACTCGACCATACCACTCTATAAGAACCAGTCTTCAACCTCCCAAGGTTTGATACTGACCATACTCTTCCCAGTTCTACTGTCTATCTCATCTCTCCATCCTCCCAAATATGTCTTGTCACAATTGTCCATCCTCTGGTGGCGAGAAAGCCCCCGGACCTAACCCCAACGACAAGAGTCTGACCGCGCGCTTGACTCGATTGGCTTCAATTATTCTACCCGAAGGATCAGCTTTGCTGTCCTCTTCGTGTTGTTGGTTACCGGTATGCGCCCTTGCCTTGTGGATGCGATGCCATGCGATGCGATGTTTTGGAGGTTTTGGAGGTGTTCTGACATTCGATAGACTGTCCTCGATTTTGTATTTGCCGGGTCCGTTACGGCAGCTGGTGTACAGAAGCTGCGACCTATCTTTCTGGCCATCTCGATCTTGACTCTTGCCTATAGTGTCGCGCGGGATGGCTTCACTCGCAGCAATATTCGCCGCGCAATCATCTGCGCCTGTTTAGCGGCTTGGGCGCAATTTAAGCAACGGGCTCCGGGTCATCACAGCTGCCACTGATTCTTGTCTTTTCTTGGGAGATACCTTGATTTCGAGTTCTTTGTATAATATGATGTTCTAGTAGAGGGATAACTACATTTTACAAAAAGGACTTGGCCGGTTTTTGGATATCATTGTATGGGTGGATCTGCTCAAATTACAAGTAGAATCTGTCCCAACAACGGAACGCCATCCACCATGCATTATACATCCAACACAGTATACACTATTTTATGTCATATACAAATATGCAAACCACTGGATATCAATTACTTTTGTCTCTTTCCTCCTCCACCTTCCGAGTCCTGGTTCTTTCGCTTCTTACCCTCTCGTCGCCAGTACTCATTCTTCTCTCTCTTCTCTCGCTCCGCCTTCTTCTCTAGGCTCTCTGCTGCCTTGGCGCGGTAAACTTGTCTTCGCTCCTCCTGTTTCGCCGCTCGTTTGGCTTGCTTCTCGTTCCGCAGTGTTGTCAGTTTCTGCATAAGAGCCCGAGCCTTCTTCTCTTCTCCTCCAAGAACCACAGCACGCTTCTGCATGTACGTCTGCTCCTTGCGCGGCCGCATCTGGGTGATCTGCGACTTGAAGGGAAGGTCTGCGGCCAATTGACGTGGAACGCGGAGAGGATTGAAATGGCGTTCCTGGCGCTCGATCGGGCGGTAAGCTGAGTCTTTCTCCTTGGGTATTGGGATTCCTTCATCGCGACGGACTTCGTTGGTCAGACGCATCCCTTGCCATCCACCGTCGCCTGAGCCCTCTTCGTCCATGTCGAGCAGGTTTGTCACGGGGTTATAGAAACGGTGAGGTTTTATTGGATACCACGCACGAAGGAAGACAATATCACTCATTAGGATTTTATCTTCAAAGGTGGCACGGAAGCATCCTTCAGGTTTGCTGAGAGCTCGCTTAACTTGACCTCGGATGCCAGAGACCGTTCGAATTCCAGCTCCTTCAAATTTGGCAATCTCCAGAGCCGAGTTAAACATGTCCTTGATAAAGGCCGTGTTCTTGAAGATCTTGTACGGGGTACCGGTCAGTTTGAGCTTCTTCACAAGATCTGTGTGCTCATCCACACTCTGGACAACTCCAGTGGCTGCGATTCGGAAGCCGGGATTCTTATTCGACAACGACTGCACACAGAAGAAACCAGTATTTGGTGCAACCAAAGGCCCGTAGAAAGTACCGAAACAATGCATATGTTCGGGCGTGTACTTGAGCATGCGGTTCCGCGTTCGACTGTCCGAGGTACTGTAGATTGGTAAGGATTGGAAGCGACGCCAACCAAGAGAGAAGATCAGAGGATCGTTGCTCTTCAAAATCTTCTTATGCCAGCGGTGTCTCTTGATCCGCATCTGTACAAAACCGAACCGATCCTCGGTTGGAGCCAAACCGCCAACAATTATAGGGAAACGAGGGTTAAATTTGGTAGAAAATTCGCAGGGAACATTTTCGAGAACGATACGGGCATACGTCCCGGCTTTGTAGCCTTCCGCTCTGGCCCTTGACGCTGGGTCAAGAGAGTCGAATTCGGCACGGTTGATGTCCTGTTGCTTTTGAAGCTTCGCCTTCTGTGCATCGTACCACTCATCCTCGCCGAATTCTTCATCGCCTCCTTCGCCAGCTTGTCGCGAACCATCCTTGGAATTCGCAAACCCTTCCCGATCTTCTTCTTCGAAACGCAACCTTAGCTCCTCTTTCTTCTTTGCATTGCGCTCACGCTCGGCTTCCAGGTCTACAGGGCCTTCTTCTTTTTCATTATCCTCTTCATCATCGTCGTCGTCCTCCTCGGCCTCATCATCTTCGCCCTTTCCATTAAACACTTCACCCGTTTCCAGATCTTCGAATTCACCGTCTCCTTCATCAGAGAACGCATCGTCGGCATCCGAATCGCCATCGTCATCGCCCGTTAATTTGGCAGTAATAAAGCGACTACGCAAATCTTCAATCGCATCATGATCCTGCCACTTCTTCTCCAACTCCTCGTAGTTATATTCAGGGATGGCGCGATAATCGGATTCGTCCTCCTTTTCGGTGTTTGTCTTTCTAAAGAAATCATCTGCCTCATTGTCGGCGTCCTCGTCTTCCGAATCATTGTCTTCATCTCCCCGCCATCTCCGCACCACATCAATGGGTGTGATAGATTCATCATACATCATGCGAGACAGGTCAGCAACTCGGAACTTGGGTCCTTTCGAATGAAGATCTCTGGCTCTTTCAGTCATATTCTCCTTCCACCGCAGCATCCCGTCATCATCCTCATCCTCATTCATGTCCTCGTCATCTTCTCCACCGCTCTCTAACTCTTGATCCTCCACAGAAGACAAAGACCCAAGGTCAGAATCACTATCAGCAAATTCAAGCTCTGCTTTGTTGTTGGTTATGTTGCCATCTTGTCGAGCTTTGAAGTTTGCCTCGAAATCTGGAGGAGCAGAGAAATCCGCCGGCTCGCCGTCATCACTGGCATCGCCATCTTCTTCCTCTTCCATCTCATCTGCATCCCCCGCGCTTTCAAATCCCTCGTCATCGTCCTCCGATAAGTGCTGTCCATTCTCCTCTCCTTCCAAGAACCGGACTTGCCGTCTCTTTTTCCTTCCTTCCTCATGATCTTCATCATCTACTTTCGACACGGTTCCTCCGCCACGGAAAAGACGGACACCAGCATCGTCCTCGCCAAGTAGCTTCCGTTCGCCCTGAAGACCCACGACCATTTGCTCCCCTAGACCCCGTTCACCCTCTTCATCCTCTTCTTTATTGTTGTCAAAGTTGGAAGTCTTGACATCGATATATACAGCATCCTTATCGACCAAGACACCACCAACATCAGACATGGGCGCGAATATTAGTTTTTGCTTTTCTCCTAGCCTGCGTCTACCTCCCTTGCCCGTTGCCTTTGCAATTTGTTGATCCATATGCGGTGTCGGACATGGATCAGGGAGAGCCTCGATACCAGATACTGTAAGGTCACCGACACCCGGAATGTGCACTCTAGCACCTTGCGCTGCAAAGTTCGTACCGCGTAAATAACCATAGAGGGCAACAGTCCGATCGCACTTGGGATCTTCCTCAATTTTAGTTGGTGGTGTAATGTCCACAAACCGATCGGCAAGGGCATAAGGGTGGGAGTTTCGCCATATCAAAGGACGGGGGTTCTTCATGACCGATAGGAAACGGGAGAGATTGTGTACTTCGCGGTCAGGGTATCGACCGTTGATTACACCAGAGAGGTAAAAGAGCTTTGCGCCATTGTACAGTTCGCTCCAAAAACGATGTTTCAATCTCTTCTTTGCGGCGCGCAGTGTGCTTTGCTTCTTGAAAAGGTCTAAATGTGTCAGAATGCCGAAGACATTACCCGGCATACCACTGGACGCTAGCGCGTTCAGAAACTCCATTGTCTCCATTTCAAAACCGTAGTTGCCGTCGATCATGAGTAGGACAATATCTGCGATTTTCGACACATCTATCATGCTGGCAAGCGAGTCAGACGGACATTCGAGGAATGTGAGCCGCCGGCGTTTCGATGTCACAACCGTTAAAGGTCCTTGTGGCGAACTGAGGGTTTGTTTTGTATATCGGCGGATAAGGGACTTGATGAGGGTAGTCTTGCCGACCTGATATCAAGTTGTCAGAGACTTTCTTCCAGTTATGTTGGAAACATGAAGGATACATACTCCTGGTGGTCCAACTACCGCAACGACAAGCGGGGGTGCCTCTTCAGGCAAGCGATCCACGAGAGGTACATGTAGCCTCTTTTCTTTGAGCTAGAATGAAAATACCAGTAAGCTTCCGAGCCCCAATCGCAACATTCACTACTTTGTCAGAACATACATCGTGAGATCTTGCGCCTTGTCTGCCAACTTTACCCGGATTCGAAAAGGTAAATGCCTTCGGGTTCGGGCCTATAGGTACAAAAGATTCAAGTCAGTAAAGACGATTCTCTATCGGGAAATGCTCACGGGCGTTAAAAGCTCTGCAAGACAGTATCTTCACATACCATCATATTTCTTCTTCTCCTTGGATGGCCGATGCGCCCGGTTCGTTTGTTCCGCCATATTGCAGAATCGAGGTCTAAGACCTCTATCAAACGAGGCTCTGAAAGAATAAAAGGGTTTAGGAGGAGGGAAGGTAAATAGTTAGCTATTGCAGGTTTTTGATCGGACCAAAAATATTATTTCCATTTCCGCCTCGGAGCGGAATTACTGTATTCCGAATCAGATTAGAAAAATGTTCATGTTGGAGCCTGAGGAATTCAATTTTTCATCGACTCCAACCCCACGTTTGATGCCTGAGTGATAAGGACTGATCTAAGGCTCCGTCCCCGGCCCGGAGAAGCTGCCATGAACCTTAAGACTGCGGAAAAGCACCAAAGAATCCTCTGGAAATCAGGAACTGACCCAGAACTAAGCGGAAAAGCATTGGCCATGGCTTGACAAGACTTATGCGGGGTGTTGTTCCCGACAGTCTCTCAATGCGATCTATATATCTCTCTCTTCTGACACCATCTCACAGTCTTTCAGAAGAACATCTTTGGATACCGAGACTTCGATTCATTAGATATTAGTATGTCTACCACACGACGACCTCCCCCGGCCTACACAGCTCCTCCGAACTCGAATATTCAGGCCACTTCTCAAGTCTACAGGTCGATTTCTGAGACAGCCTCGAATGCCTCGGCTCGTGTCCTAGAGTCGTCTTTCACGATCCGCCAATGCTCAGGCCAAGCATGGCTTGTACCGGCCGGACACATCTGTCGTTTGACCACACCGAAAGGCCCGCAAGTGGGTGATCTCAACATCTGGAATGCGAATAACCCGCGGGAGCGATTCTGGGCCGCTCGCACCCGGCAAATCCACGCTTCCCATGTCACAGTGGGAGACCGTCTATGGTCGAACCTGCCCTATCTTCGGCCGCTTGTGACGATCACCGGCGACTCGCTTGGTGGCGGTCAACTACATGAAGTACTGGGACCTGATGGAAAGCGGGTAAAGGGCGATGGTTTCGGAACCTCGCAGTGGGGTGGGCGAGTACATGATTTGTTGGGCACAAGATGTGATCCCTACGTCAACTTGCTCATGGGTGGGGAGTCCTTTGATTTCCACTGCCACTCGAACCTTACTCGGGCTGTTGTGCCATTTGGCCTGACGGAGTTGGATGTCCATGATGTTTTGAATGTGTTTCAGGTGACGGGACTGGATGAAGAAGGAAAGTATTTTATGGAAACATCACCTGCTAAACCGGGTGAATACTTTGAATTCTTTGCCGAGGTTGATGTCCTTTGTGCGCTTTCAGCCTGTCCTGGAGGTATTTCTGATGTCCAAAGTTATCAATAGAAAACTGGAAGTATGCTAATGTATCCTGTAGGAGACCTTTCCAACTGGGGCTGGGAGGACAAGGAAGGAGACATGGGAGCCACAACTCGTCCACTTGGTGTTGAGGTATATCGACTGACAGATCCTAAAGTTCTGGAGGGGTGGACTCAGCCACAGACTTCAAAGTATGCTGGAATGCATGGGCTAAGGATGCCCGAACGAAAAGATGATGGCTCGGGCTATGTTGGATTGTGAACGGGTGCCAACCCTATTACCAGCATGTCAACTATTCAGCCAAATTGAGACTTTCTGGTCTCAATTGTATATTGGAGAAATAAAATACTGAGAAGACTTTAGGTACCTAGGTACTATTGAATGCATTAGGCCTTCCAATGTTTCAGGAAGGAGCATGAATAACACTAAGTGCATAAATAAGCATGACTAAGCTATACAGCCACATACATCATGCACAGCCCCGCAAGTATCAGCAAGTTGGATGTAAAATGCAAAAAGAAGCAGGGTTTGTTGTGGCACAGAAGCAATGAATATTTGGATTTAGACTGGTTTTGTCTGGAATATTCCCTTACTGATATGCCAAGAGTGTTCTTATCTGTTGCATTAGGGTAAGAAGTTAGGTAGGGAGAAAGTGTAGAAAGTAAACCCCGACATGGATGGCGTCAGATAGTCTTCGGGCTTCCCCTCCCATTCTTCCTCCAACCCACGACTTGTCTTGTCTTATTCTCTCTGCCTTCGAAGGTCCTCTTACTTCTATAAATCTCCTGTCTTCCCCCTTTGATCCTTTTTTCCTTCACAAAATTTACGTCTGCCGAAAGTCCTCGTCTTTAGCTAGTCGCCTTCTGATTCATCACTCCTTGCAAGCTACAACCCCACACCAAGCTCCATCATCCATAACTCAAACCATGCCTCTGTACAATGTTGGTGATGCCTGCTGTCGCTTCATCATCTAATGACCGTCTAATAAATGCTATCTAGGTCACTCTGAAAAGCAGCTCCCATGAGGAGCTCGAGAAGTTAGTCCCATCTCCTACCTTATCTTACAAGGTCCCACTAACATCCCTTCCTGGTATCAGAGCCAAGGAACATGCTAGAAACAATGGTGGAATTATCAGACACGAGTACAGCCTCATCAAGGGTTTCACGTAAGCATCCCACCCTAGATTCTTCAGTTTCCTACGGCGCCACAATCGCGCTTACTGGCCCCAGCTGACCCTTGTTTGAATCAGTGTCGAATACCCAGATGACCAGGTTGCAGTCCTTGAGACCAACGAGCATCTCCATGTCGAGAAAGACGGCGAAGTTAAGACCCAGTAATACCTGATTCCCTGGTCTCGGGTCTTTGCGACAATCATATTACGACGCTGGTATACTGGCGATGAGGAATCTGTTAGGTCTCGTATTGAGCAGTGGAGTTCGGATAACTGGCAGTTGTCCCTAGTCTTCAACTTACACGCATGTACGAGTTACGGATGTCAATGTTCTTTCATTTTAGCGAGGGAGTGTCACCCGGAGACTGGCCTGCAACGCAGATGACTGGGATGAATCATGATATACCATACCCTTTAATCAGGAAATGTCAAGTAACCAATTAATGTTTCTGAGATACTGCCAGAATTGACATCTTGTTTGTTGATCTTTCTGTCTCAACCTGAAAATGAATAGGACATACACAGCGTTGTATCTGTAAGCCATAGTGACATTGATTAGCATCCAATGATTTATTTTAGTTTGGCCTCGGTCGGAGAGAATTTCCACTTCGGGCTTTCACCGCCTTTGCTTTGCTCAATGCCGATCAGTATTTATGCCGACTTCGGCATCATCGACTCATCATATCTTCCAGCAACTTTTGATAACCTCGTACAGAATGGCTAGTCCTTATTATGACTTCTCCAAGGATCATTCAGGGCCTGTTTAGGTGTAGACCCCGATATGGCACTCCTACACCTGGAATAACCTTTGCCCTTACGCGTCGTACATTAACGTCATATTCGACACAGAGTTGGTCACTTAATCCATCTTCTCCTAATGCAGCCAATGATGAAGTTGCACGTCTTGCAGCTAGCCGCCGTCGCCCATTGACCTTGGGGGATCTACTCAAGTGAGTTGACTGTCGACCTCAGCTTAAGGTTTACCCGCAAGAACCCCAGCTGATCGAAAATGCAGACATGGGCGTCCCCCATTATCGAAAGAGGCGCTTCTTGCTTCTGCGAACTTCACCCTCTCGCTCCTTCCTGCCCGTCTAGCTTCCCGGATCCAAGCTTTACGAAACCTCCCATTCATCGTGGTGTCGAATCCGCACGTGTCCAGCATCTACAATAATTATCAGCATTCTCTATCGACTCTCCTTCCCTACCAACAACGACAGATTACCACGTTGGATGAGGAAAACCGGTTTACAGAGGTTTTGGCAGATTTGGTCCATACACATTCGAACACGATACCAATTCTAGCACGCGGTTTTCTCGAGTGTCGGAAATATATCAGTCCAGGCGACGTGACGCGATTTCTGGACACTCATCTACGAGCGAGAATCGGCACCCGGTTGATAGCGGAGCAGCATTTAGCTCTCCACTTTGCGTCTCAGCCGGGAAATAATGGGAATAAGGACGTACCGTCAAATTATATTGGTGTGATTGACACCGCCTTACAACCAGCCCGCATCATTAAGTTATGTGAGGACTTTGTCGGTGAAATATGTGAGCTGAAATATGGCGCACGGCCACGGCTGGTTATCGGCGGACAGCCAGACGCGTCATTTGCTCATGTTCCAGTGCATTTGGAGTACATCTTAACAGAACTACTGAAGAACGCATTCAGAGCCGTGATCGAAAACGGGAATGAGCGCGAGCCCGTCGAGGTGACAATTGCCAGTGCTCCAGACGTACCGGGGAACTCTATGCACGGAAGTCTTGACCGTCCCAGTAACACCGAGGGAAACTCGTCTGACACGGACGTTGGATTTCAGGCCGGCACTGTCGACGGTACAGCAGACGCAAATGAATCTATCAAACATTTAACTCCATCCTCTCAAAGCATCACGATTCGAATACGTGATCGAGGCGGCGGGATCCCGCTCGAAGTCCTGCCTCACATTTGGTCATACAATTTCACTACCTTTTCAGAAATTGACGACTCTGAATTGAACGGCAATATCGATGCTCTCAACACTCTTTCAGCTAGTGGCGGCCAGCTGAGTAGCATTGCTGGTCTAGGGTATGGGCTGCCGCTAAGCAGAGCATATGCCGAATATTTTGGTGGCAGCATCTCCATACAAAGCCTTTGGGGGTGGGGCACTGATGTTTATCTGACTCTACGGGGTGTCGGTAAACTCAATTAATATGGCCTTTGTGCATGAAGTATGCAAGTTACAACTTTCATTGTTAAATGAATTTACAGTCTGTTCTATTATTGACCCTTCGAATTGAGTCGAGAGATAACAAATGGCTTTCATGTACATGAAATTCCATATATCCTGTTTGAAAACTGTTCTCACTCACAGTCAGTCTGAGATAGTGCCGCCGGTGGTCGATTCTGTCAGGAGCCACCCATCTACTTTTCCATGCGCCCAACTTTTAGGATACACCCATCTTGGTCGAAACTACAATTTGTGGCTCGTTAATGTCTGGGTAGAAAACATGTCAACAAAGTCCATGATTTTCAACCCATCATCTTCAACGGCCTTAAGGATACTGGCAATCTTCGCCTCAGAAAACATAAGCCTCATATTCCTTGAGAATTTCTCAGAAACCATATTAGGCGTTGCAGGATTTCGCACATGGCCAATTGGATACTCCACAAGTACTTCAGACATCACCGAGCCATCTTTAAGATGAACCGTCAGACCAGACCCTATGCTCTTTTTATCAAGATCCAGATAATTCCGCGTCAGCTCCTCATCTGCACGGATTGATATTCTCTCGCGTAGAGAAGCAAGATCTTCACTGGTAGCCCAGAGACTATCATCCAGAAAATCCTGAGCTTCCGGAGCAAAGCCCTTCAAAAAGGTCAGCGCAATCACATACTGGATACAGTGATCGCGATCAGCAGCATTATACAACGGTCCCTTCTTGTTAATAATCAAATCCGCCGCGGCAGTAGTCCGAACATCAATCCTCGCAATATGCTCAGGGCCTAAACCCCTCTCCCTAAGTCGACCAAGGTGAAGCATCGCCGCCTCAACAGCCGAGATCCCATGTCCCTCCACCGGCATAACCTTGAACAAAACATTGCGAACAGTCCATGACCCAAACGGACGGGGCAACTCAAACTCCCTCGCACCGAACGTCTGGCTATAAAATCCCCAAGGGGACGAAGTAAGCGCTCCAGGCGCCCCAGGCTGTCCCGCCCGAGTGAGTAGTGCTAAGTGAACCGCACGCATACACGCATCACCTGCCGCCCACCCCTTTCGGGGAATTGTATTTGCTCCAGAGCGATAAACTCGGTTGGGATGGCCGTCCATCCAGACGTGAGAGATTGTCGCCTTCGTCTGATCCTCTGTTAATCCAAGTAACCATGACACCACGGCGGCGGATGCGAGTTTAACGAGAATGACATGGTCGATTCCGAATGCGTTGAATGCGTTCTTCATCTGGTAGCAGCCTTGGATCTCGTATGCCTTGATCAATGCCTCGAGTAGGGTTTTCATTGTCAATGGGGGACCGGTATGCGCGTATTTTGCCGATGCTGAAGCACGGCATAGCCAATCCGTGACTGCTAGGATTGCGGCTAGGTTATCTGCCAGATTGTCAGACAACCTGTCTTGAAAACCTATCATCTCGGAATATGGGACTATATACCAGATGGATGACCCCACTCTGCACCCCCAAGGGCGTCGTTATGATCCAGGTATCGAATCAGAACACCCATGTCAAATGCGCCTTTTACAGGATCTACCTGATATTTTGTTCCAGGGACACGGAAACCATTCGGTACGATGGTGTCTGGGACTATTGGGCCTAATAATCTCAGACATTCTTCGCTCTTCGAGGCTGTTTCGATTGCGCAGCCCATTGCGTCTAGGGTGGCCATTCGTGCTGCTTGGAGAGCGGCATCATCTTCTATTTGGTAATGAAAGATGTAGTGGGCGATGTCGGATATAGGCTTGTCGTATAGGCGAGACATTTTGTTCTGGGTGTGGATTGGAGAGTATGTCTGTAGGATAAGTCTGGGGTGGGGTTTTATTTGGATATTTATTCTTGGATTAGGCAATGCAAGATTGATCGAAAATACACCGGGATGTGTATAAATTGGTAGTAATTGTTCCGTGTTCCTACATATAGACAGGTACTGTACCATCATCGGCTATTAAGAGGGTGATACCGTCCAACCCAAATATCCTAAGAACCCTTCCATCAACGCGAGATAGTACCCATAGCCCAATCACCTCTGTACGAAAGAGCAAAAAATTTAGAATCACCCCTAACGTTAATCCTATTCAATACCACCTACAAAAGCAACTGAACCAACCCCCAAACAGTCAAATCCACACAAAACACAACAGCACACTTCTTCAAATGGAGTCCCAACAACCAAATACAAGTCGAAAACCGTACCACTCTATGCGCCGCCCCAAAGTCCAACGGCATATTCTCGAATTCGAGCAACTCCGCAACCTTTGCTCCTCTTTTCTTCTGCAAGCACGGGACAACAGTCTCATCTGTTCTGGCGAGGAAGCTTACTTCAACGTATTCTAATACAGCAGATGCCGGAAGGAAAACAAAGAGACGGATAGCCAGCACTAATAATGCGGCAAGGACCTCCGTAGAGACTAGGTGTGCTACACTAAGCTCGGCAGACGCATCTGAGCCCTCGGCGAATATTCTAGTTGCTTTGTGCATGTAGCCGGGGATAGAACCCATTAGAACCTTTGCAGCGGCGAGTGCCAGTGATGGAATAGCAAGAGCTTTCCATCTTCTTTTGCTATGGCGTAGTTTCGTTAACTTAGCTGGTTTTGCTAGAATAGTAGCTTGGGTCCAGTGGAGGTGAAGTTCGGAGAGCAAAACACTAGATAGGACCTCGGCGACTGGGTTTAGAAGACCATCTCCAAAAATCAGGGTCAATAGTGAGTTTGCGATGAGGTATTGCGCAACATTGTATGTAATTGCTGCTGGGAGTCCGCTAAGGAATATACGAATGCCTCGTGTTCGGTAAAGCAAGGAGGACATGGAGAGCAAATTCCGAGAGGTTGGTGATTTCCGAGCATTATTACTTTCAGTTGATGACGTATTGTGGGCTTTGGCGCTTTCGAGGATCAGGATTGAAGCAAAGACGTGGCCTAGGGTGTAACGGATCTTTTGGTGTTGATTATTAAAAGCGGTAGCTTTGGGAAGGTGCATAGTTAGGGTACTAACCAGTGTAGTCAAGATTAGCGAAGGTATGAAAACAATGATAGCGTGTTTGGTTTGTTCTCTATTCAATGTTGTGGTCTGTACAAGGTTTGTTACTTCGAGGAAGATGTCATCGTCGCCTGAATCAGATATAAAGGTGATTAGGAATAAGCGGAGTAGGTGCAGAAGATGTCCTTGTTTGTTGTTGGGAATCATAGGTTTTCCGTTCTCCTATAATGAGGATCTGTCAATCAAAGAAATAGGATATTATTACCTAGGTAGGTAGTTAATTCAAAAGATGGACTAGAATGACTGTATGTATACTTAGAAGGTACCTTGGGTGAAGAAAATGATCTGGCCGATGTCGGGTTAGCCAGAGCCAATCGCGTGGGGCTGCCCCCGCACCAGGAACCCCTCGCTCATCGGCCTTAATTCCGACGGTGGCTGGACGCCTCGTTTTCATGTCCGCTACTTATATCACCGCTTTATCGATTGACTTCTTGTGTATTTCTATATCTTTCTTGATACTCCTAGCCTTTCCTAGAGTAAAATTGCTACAATATGTATGCCTTCGGATCCCAAAACTATGGGCATTGTACTCTGTCCCTAATATTTATTTCCTAACTTCTCACAGGGTATATACCGCATCTTTTGCCTTCTTTGAGGCCTTATGGGAGGTACGATGGTTCCGTTCTTGAGCATTTTTATCAAGATATTGACATCAATTCAAGGCAGGCGTGACTCATGTCTTCGCTAACCTGGGGTCTGACCACCCCTCCATCCTGGAGGCCATGGTAAAAGGCCAGAAAGAGAAGAAAGACCAGTTTCCGACTATCATAACTTGTCCCAATGAGGTAAGCTCCTAGATGCTTTACCCGGCTACCATCGGCAATTGTCTAACCCCACATCTTCCCCTCTCGATAAGATGGTGGCCTTGTCCATGGCAGATGGCTATGCTCGCTTAACCGGAAAGCCGCAATGTGTGATTGTCCACGTCGATGTAGGAACTCAAGGGCTAGCAGCAGCTGTGCATAACGCCTCTACCGGTAGGGCGCCGGTTCTGATTTTTGCCGGCCTATCTCCCTTTACCATAGAGGGGGAGATGCGTGGCTCGCGGACTGAATACATCCACTGGATTCAAGATGTTCCGGATCAAAAGCAGATTGTCTCCCAGTACTGTCGTTACTCTGGGGAGATTAAGTCGGGAAAGAATGTCAAGCAGGTGGTTAACAGAGCCCTACAATTCGCTACCAGTGACCCTAAAGGGCCGGTGTATCTGGTCGGTGCTCGAGAGGTGATGGAGGAGGATATTGAACCGTACAGCATCAACCAGAATGTTTGGGGACCTGTTTATCCCGCTGCCCTACCAACACAAGGCGTTGAGTTGATTACGTCTCACCTCGCTGCGGCCAAAGAACCATTGGCGATTGTTGGCTATACCGGTAGGCAGGCGAGCGCTGTAAAAGAGCTCGTTACATTAGCGGACACATTCAAGGGTCTTCGTGTCTTGGACACCGGTGGATCTGATATGTGTTTCCCTGGTGATCATCCGGCTTGGCTCGGCCTACGATATGGCAATCATGAGGCTATCAGGACGGCCGATGTAATTTTGCTGATCGACTGCGATGTTCCCTGGGTACCAACTCAGTGCAAGCCGTCTGAATCGGCCAAGATCATTCATATCGACGTTGACCCGCTTAAACAGCAGATTCCAGTGTTCTACGTACCCTCATTCGCGACGTTCCGAGCGGATTCGACAACTGCGCTCAAACAGCTCAATGAGTATATCGCGTCGAATGCTACCTTGAAACAAGCTGTTGACTCGGAGGATAATGCTGCTCGTGGCAGGCGCCGTGAAGAGAGCTATAAGAAGAACCTACAGGCGATCGCAGATCTAGCCGCAGTACCCTCAGGAGGCGACGCTGCCCCACTGAACGTTTCATACCTGACTTCCCAGGTCCGTAAGGGATGCCCTGCGGACACTATCTGGGCCATTGAAGCAGTGACTCTTACTCCGTTTGTGGCCGATCAGATTGCCGCTACTTTCCCCAATTCGTGGGTAAACTGCGGTGGAGGAGGCCTCGGTTGGTCTGGTGGTGGCGCGTTGGGCATTAAGCTGGGAACCGATGATCTCCATGGTGGTCGTGGTAAAGGGAAGTTTGTCTGCCAGATTGTGGGCGATGGGACTTATCTCTTCTCCGTGCCGGGCTCTGTCTATTGGGTTTCTCGACGCTACAATATTCCGGTGTTGACCATTGTCTTGAACAACAAGGGCTGGAACGCGCCCAGGAAGAGCATGCTTCTGGTGCACCCCAACGGCGATGGTTCTCGCGCTACTAATGAAGATCTTAACATTTCTTTTGCGCCCACCCCGGATTACTCGGGTATCGCTAAGGCGGCTTCCGGTGGAACGATGTGGGCTGGTTGCGCTGCCACCGTTGCTGATCTTGGTCGTCTGCTGCCTGAAGCTATCAAGAGCGTACAAAATGGAGTTGCTGCTGTTTTGGAGGCTCAGTTAGATGGGACACAGGGGAAGTTCGTTGCGAAGATGTAAGGTAGTCGAAGATATATATATATATATATCTGGATAGACCAGGCTCTGCTGGTCTGTAAAAGAATGCTGTTAGTATAATCTAATATTACCTAGGTAGAATAGTTGTTGCAGTATACCAGCGGCAATACTCCGATCCCGGTGCTAGCCTTCTTTATGCGCGCGGGGAGATCTCCCTGATGTCTTCGATATGTCTATCTGTCGGTCTACAGGGTCTACACTGATTTCTTTCTTAATCTCGGACGAATCGAATGACCGTCTATGCTGTGGAACTCCGTCCCCACATTTCTGCCAATCCCCACGCCCTTTGAGTGACTAACTGCAGGTTCTGTCGTATCGGAGCATCGCAAACAATATATCCGGAAGCTTTTCCTAAGTAATTAGATAAGAGAAATCAAAGGAAAGGAAGACCCTTAAGTATTTAATAATTCCACTGAATTCCTTGTATCCTGACAATACATTTTAAGTGCAATAACCCATTGGACAGACATTACAGCGGAACTAAAAGAGATCGGAAAAGATCCCGCCGAACCTCCAGATTTTCTTGCCTCAATCAATTCAATAATCCGCCTTTTGCCCCTCCAATTCCTCTTGACGTTATCGCTTCGTTCCCTACTTCCTATATATTTCACGGTCCTGGTATTATATCCTGCTGTGTCTGTAGTATATAGACATATCAGAGTCCGTTAGTTCGCACTATTACCCCGCGTTTAACCCGTTCGAAACGTCCGTCGCGATGAGTCCTCCCGCCGCCGTCGAAGTTGACCTGAGAGGTGATTCCGATACCTCGTCGGTCCCCTGTCCTGACCCGTTGACTGTCGATGGCGTTGCTGCTTGGAGAACCAAGACTCCCAAGATTCCTACCGGTGTGGCGCCAGCTACCCACAGTGATATGTTCAAGAGTCCGGTATGAATTGTGGTGATTTTCGGAGGGTTCCTGCGAATGACAACAGAAGCTAATGCTGGTTGGTTGTTTTAGCACTGCTACACGAAACCAAAGGCAAAGCGGTTTGATCGTAAGTCTCCTTCTGGTATTTTGAGGGGAAGTTCGGATTGCACCGGACAGCCCTTTTGTATGCATCATTGCTAATTAGGGTTTCTTACAGACCGTTTCTCACTCGAGTCCAAGTCGCGGAAGGTGTGTACTGCGGGAATATCAATTAGGGATATGCGCTGAATACAGTAACTAGGTTTCGACCTTGAAGGGTGCCGCTAAGTATCTCAAGAATCCTGGTATGTCAATTTATCTGTATGCGCTACCTTGAGAATCTGCCAGTTGCTGACGTTATTGATTCAAGAACTTATTTCCCTTGGTGGTGGACTGCCGTCTCCGGAATACTTCCCATTCGAAGAACTCGACGTTAAAGTACCTACCCCGCCTGGGTTTTCGCCTGAAGCGACTCGTGAATCGGGAACTGTCCTCAAAGCTGGTAAACATGATATCCGTGAGGGAACTAGTCTGTACGGTTAGTGGTGCTTTATTCTGCTTCTTATGGGGCGGATGCTGATTTGATGAAGACCTTGAGGTTGCTCTAAACTATGGACAAGCAATGGGTGCTCCCCAGCTGCTTCGGTTTGTGACTGAACACACTGAGGTAAGTTTCTGAGGTCGACGCTATCGAATATAGGTAACAATGGAAAGATTATTCACAACCCTCCGTACTCGGACTGGCAATGTTCCCTAACCTGCGGCAGCACTTTCGCGTGGGACACCACATTGCGAATGCTCTGCGAAAGAGGAGACTACATTCTAATGGAAGAATACACTTTCTCCAGCTCCGTCGAAACCGCCCTACCTTTGGGAGTCAAAGGCGTACCCGTCAAGATTGACGCCCAAGGTCTCGTACCGGAGTCTTTGGATGATATTTTGACCAATTGGGACGAGAAGGCCCGTGGCGCCCGTAAGCCTTTTGTGCTGTATACAATTCCCACTGGTCAAAACCCAACCGGCGCTACTCAATTAGCCGAAAGGCGTAAGGCTGTGTATAAGGTGGCGCAGAAGCACGACCTCGTCATTGTCGAGGATGAACCCTACTACTTCCTCCAGATGCAACCATACACCGGTGCAGACGCCGCTCCTGTCCCACCACCAGCAAGCCACGAAGAATTCATTAAATCCCTTATCCCATCCTTCCTGAGCCTTGATGTGGATGGACGTGTTATGCGCTTTGAATCATTCTCCAAGGTCGTCTCCCCCGGCTCTCGAGTCGGCTGGATTGTCGCCTCCGAACAGATTGTGGAGAGATTCATCCGCAGTTGCGAAGTCTCCTCCCAGAACCCAAGCGGTATTGCCCAGCTTGTGCTCTACAAGCTTCTGGACGGACACTGGGGCCACTCAGGCTACCTAGACTGGTTGATCAACCTGCGTATGCAATACACCAACCGCAGGAATGCCATGGTCCAAGCCTGCGAGAAGCTACTTCCAAGAGATATTGCCCGCTGGACTCCCCCCGCGGCAGGCATGTTTGTAAGTCACGCCTTCTTCTCCTCAACCAGAGAAAAAAGAAAATATGTACTAATATAATTTAGCACTGGATCGAAGTCGACTGGCAAAAACACCCCGGCTTTTCCTCCGGAAAAACACGCGCTGAAATCGAAGAGGACATTTTCCAAGCTGCCGTCAACAACGGCGTCCTCGTATCTCGTGGTAGCTGGTTCAAAGCTAACAGCGAATTCGAGGAGAGGAATATGTTCTTCCGCGCAACCTTCGCTGCGGCCAGCGAGGAAAAGATCTCCGAGGCCATTTCTAGGTTTGGTCAAGCTCTCAGAGCTGAATTCAAGCTTTGATTTTGGTGTTTGGCATTGTATATAGTTGGTTTCGTCGTACTTTTGTAGACGTTGGCTTAGTTGATTTTGTCTATTACATACACAGATTCAGTCAACACTGACAGGCGGGTTGATTGTTAGTATATAAGTTGCATTTTTGATGTTGTTCGGTGGTTATTAATGATATTATTTTCTTCTTTGACTTTGGTTTTAGCACTTCAAGCTTGGTCTGATTCATTGTAGTGTTGTCTTCTATTCTTTATTGCGTTTGTCTACAATATTCTTCCGCCGCTCAGCTTCATAGTTATCCTTGTAGACTTGTAACTAAATGTCAAAGATTAAGAACAATTGGCACACAGCTTAAATGCAGCCGATACAGTATCCAAGCAAAATAACGGAAACCCAAATACTACTGATATGAATCCTTTCAAGTATCTAATAAGAACAAGCATCAGTGCACGTGCTGGCACTGTACTACACTTTCTAGCTGGTTACAAGGTATAGGCTCTTTTGTTTTGTTTTCTTCTTTCTTGACCTCATTATCCTGTTATTTTTATGCCATTTCTTTGATTTTTATGCATTGACTTCTCAATTGATACTTCACTTACTATTCCCTTGCTAAGAGTACTATGGATGGAAAAGGGGAAGAGTCCTGCCCGAACAATTCTGCGCATCGGTTTGTTTACATGGACCTCTCGAGTGACCTGATCTGGTTTCTGACCAATGGGATACATAAGCTTTGGACTCTCTCCCACATCTCGACAGTGTCGGCTCTTTAAAAAGGCGTTTCGACGAAACACAAGCGAGGGGAATCAGGGCTCCAGTGGTCTGCTTGAGTTCGATGCTTCCATCAGAAATATTTTTCTTCGTGCCTCAAGCTCAGTTCAGCATACTGAACACGTAAATACCGGGTCTTCTGTCGCTGGCGAGTCCATCTATTCCCTCTCGTCGAGTTTCTCATACCCGTCGTCAAGTACTGTCTGGCGCCGCCTGAAAAGGTGGCGCCTAAATTTTCGTACGGGCCCTTCTTTCCATCAATGACTATAAACTAAAATGTTTAATCGACTGACTTGAGGAAATCAACCCGTAGAACGCGGAAGTCGAGAAAGAGAAAGCGAAGAAGCGGTGTTTAGTCTTCCATTGGCACGCTAAGCCAAGCTCCCGAACTAACAAAGAAAGCGGAAATTCCAAACGCCGATCCAACTCAACTGCTTAGTGATACTTAGCGATTTCATCTGAACCAAGCCTTCCAATTTCATACCTATTAACAACTATTCTCCATCCAGCTCTTCATCCATAATGGATCCACCGCGTACATCGCGTTTTTTGGACCCGTCGTCCGCCATGGCGGCCATCACAAAACACAAGGCGGAGGCCATGAAACTAGCTCGGGAACAGGCCGCCGCAATCAAGGAGATGTGCCGTAGAGCTAAATCCGAGCCGCCGGCTTACGAGTTTGAAGAGCTTATCGGAAAGGGAACTTATGGTCGCGTTTATAAAGGCCATCAGATCCCTTCGAGGAAGCTCGTCGCGATCAAGGTTATGGATATTGACTCGATGGATTACAAGTCCGGTCGCGACTTTAAGGATGAATCGATTAAAGATTTTATTCATGAGACTAAGGTTATGAAGCAGGTTAAGGATGCGGGTGCTAAAAATATTAATCAGTTGATAGAGGCTGTCTCTATTCAGTCGCAGTTGTGGTTGGTGTGCGAATATTGTCCAGGGGGGAGTGTACGGACTTTGGTAAGTACCTGTTCAGACCAATCCTAGTTATATTCGCCCCTTATACGGGTGCCCCATTTGTTAGTGTTATGGACAATATGCTAACCGCGCCAGATGAGAGCCACTGGCGACCAACTTGATGAGAAATTCATTATCCCGATTGCTCGCGAGCTTGCTGTAGGATTGCGCGCGATTCATGACGCTGGCGTCATACATCGAGATATTAAAGGTAGGCCTTCTCTTGTCTATCGCCTCGATGGAAGCTAACCTGTCGTGCAGCTGCAAATATCCTTATTCACGAGGAGGGCCGTTTAGAAATATGTGATTTTGGAGTTGCTGGCGTTCTCCAAACACAGCTAGATAAACGATCAACATGGATTGGTACTCCGCATTGGATGCCACCAGAGATGTTCTCCACCCGTGGAGGACCACATGAATACGGCAGTGAGGTGAGTATCAGCCCGTTTACTGGCGTATCATTCTGACCAGCATAGATCGATGTTTGGGCGTATGGCTGTACATTGTTTGAGTTTGCAACAGGAAAACCTCCAAACTCCAATTTACGGGAACGAATACAAATCGGCCGGCAGCTGAGTCGTACCACGCCCAGGTTGGCCAATAGCCAATATAGCGACGGTCTCAAGGATCTTGTGTCTTTTACTCTTGATTCCGACCCTGCGACACGACCTTCTATGTCTGATATTCTCTCGCATCCATACATTGCAGGTACTGAAGAGGAATATCCTACTTCTTCATTAAGTGAACTGGTCAAAACCTATTATCAATGGTCGCAGCGAGGTGGTCAGAGAATCTCACTCTTTCATCCAGGCGGCGCGGCGGCGGCTGAAATCCCTGGCGGGGATTATTCTGATGATGACTGGAATTTCTCTACTACTGATGGTTTCGAGCGCAGATTTTCAGTCCTCGACCTGGATCAACTTGCTGCTTCCCTGGCTGAGTTAGAACAAGAGATGAGTCCCGCATCTCCCAAGCCAAGCGAACAGCCCACAGAATCAACACCTACTGAAATGAAAATGACCCCAGATGAAAAAGCAAATTTTGATGAACGAGTGAGGCGCGGTGCTACAGCTATGGAGGGACTCTTCGACGAGAAAAAGCCTGATTACAAATACGAAACCAAAAATGATTTCGTTCCTGTGCAGCCGGAGCAGACTACCGATCTTCCCCTCCGTACTGTCACCGATCGCTCCTCTGTCGCATCAACCTTAATTGACATCGATATTGGCTCCTTCGACTCATCACACTATGCCGCCGCAGCGGTAACAGCACAACCTTTCCAACTTGCTGATGCGAATACAATCAAGGCCAATAGATCAAGTGGACGTCAGCACAGGAATTCTAGTGGGGAGCGGCCACAAGATAAAGATGACGAAGACCAGTTCTCTTATCAGCCACAATCTGGGCCTCGTCCGCCAACAATGGAGTGGAAATTCCCGGCGTTCATGCCGACCCCAGAGACTAACACCGAACATGAACCAGAGCCTCGCAAAGAAAACACGCAAGCAGACACTGACTCAACGCAGAAGCGAGCTACGATGGAATGGACTTTCCCATCAATGGACGCAACTATACCAGCGAACCAGGGTCCTCCAGATGCCGAAAGCAGCGTCGATGATACAATCAGGGCACCTACAACTGCAGTTCGGACATCGACTCTTTCAACTACCTCCACAGCCGAGCCTATTGATCTCGGTGAACCGGGAGACGCACGCCCAACAACCCCATCAGTCTCAAGTCAATCAGACCAGTCAGACTCCGAATACGACCCATTCCGATTCGACCGCTCCTTTACATCACGCGGATTCAAGTCACCCCAGCAGGATCATTTCTACAGCCACGACGTACCCTCCTCAGTTCTAGACGCATCCACATACTCCAGCTCCGACTCCGGAATACTTGACGGACCAGGCCCAGATGAAGAAGACACTCACCCGCTCTGGCGATCTCAATCGATCATGGAATACCCACCATCCAACCAAGAACCCTTCCCAACAGGAGACATGGATATGTCATCGGTATTGAGCTCACCTGCTCGGGAGTCATTCTCGACTGCTAGAAAAGAACCAGCCCCTGCTACCACGGAGTCTATTGGGTTCTCTAGTGTTGCTCCCCCCTCTATCGAGAGTCTAACTGAAGGCGCCGATGATGCGGTTGTCTCAGGTGAACTGGATAGGCTCCTTGGGGACCTATTGGATTCTCTGAAGCTTACGGGAGATGCTTTGGGTAGGGCTAGTATTGCCGGGCCTGAGAACACCGATCCTGGTCTAGTTTCTCAGAATGTTGAGTAATTGTCGTTGCTACGTGCTGTTGTTGGAGTATTTGGTTTATAAGCGATTGTGTGGATTTCGTTCCTGCTTGGTGATTATACCCTCGTGTACCTCATCGACGAATTTTCTTTGCCGGTATGTCCTGCCAGTTCATGATCACGACCATGTTTGTTTTTCTTGTGGAGTTTGCATGGCGTTTCTTACTTAGATGGATGCTCAATGGTAAATGTCAATCATGTAATACGGTTGTTGTCTCAGGTGTGCTTATTCCTGTTGAAGGAAACCATTTATAGAAGTGGATTAAATTCTGGTATTCAGCCTTGAATCAACAGTCTCTTCCACATAGCCAGAGTGATTTTAGTGATATTAATATCCTGTGTTTTTACTCGTATTCCAACCAAAATGTCCATTGAACTTTCGGATCTTCGCCGCCAAAAGTGGATGCTAGATCGCCGGACGAGGGTTCAGTCTGCTTGATTATGGCATATTGGTTGGTTATTTGTAGTACCTAATCGTTAGGCATTTTGTTGAGCCTTGAGATGAAAAAGGCAGAAATTGTGTATTCTTACTCAGGGATAGTTTTGATGTTAGGGATTTAAACAGAGGTGGTTTGAAAGAGGATATACTGGCGTGATATAGTACGATACTGAAGTATTGGGGACTATCAAAGAGAATTTCTTGCTTTGAATTTACAAATTACACCGAATATATGCTGTAGTCTATGTTATTTGCCTACTAGGAGAGTCATTTTCTTTTCTATTAGGAACTGTATTCACTTAGGGTTAGCTCGGCATCGCTTTGGATAAAATAGGACACTATATAGTAAGGGGCGAGCGATATTATTGTAACAAGAAAAGCCAGTTTAGGGAGAAGAAGTTTCCTTGTTTATTAGGGAAGTGAAATCTTGCACGTCTTATCTAGGCGTTGTTGACGTTTCGCTTGTTTACGTGCCTTGAAACTCGATCTACCTTGAAGACTTAATTACATTCACTTCCTCAGCTTTTTTGTTTTCAACTTATTCACTTGGTCCTCTAGTCAAAATATGAATTGTCTCTTGGTTCAATTGAGTTAAAAATGTCTTCCTACATTCCTATAATCTCAAATAAGTTCTCTGCGCCTGTGCCTACACCAGGCTTCAATGCTTCCAGTTCGCCCAAGACAGCCAAACAATGGAAAGCTGCTCTGAAAGAAGTTAAGCTACTCTATATTCAACGCCAGTATAAACAATGTGCCGCCCGTTCTACTGAGTTACTCAAGTCTGATTCAGGACCGGTGAGATTTTTCAGTTCATGATCGTATACAAAGTAACTTAACTAACAGCTTGTTTACCAGATCAATCCAGTCTACGAGACTTACCTCTGCTTCTACAACGCGATTTGCAACGAATCTCTTGGCCGAGCTGCCCATGACTTTTCCAAAAACAAGCTTCCTCTTCTACACTGTGCATTGGACAGTTATGTGGCTTGTAATGCGGTCTTGCCATCTATAATCCCCATTCCGGGCAGCGTTGATGACCCCAATCCTAGCCCGGTTTCTTTGGGGGGTTTCTCTTCTGTATCAGACACCTCGGAAGCCTCTTCAACGGAGGATAGCATTTTGAGTAGCATCACACGTATTATTGATAGCTCGATTGAGCTCCCGGATGACGATGATCCTTTTGTCTCTGACAATGAAGGTGGCAATACTACCCTTGCGTTCAAGCTGCCTCTTGATGATACAGAGAAGGCGCATCTCATGCCGTCTCCGCTCCAGATCCGGAAACCTTCTAGCGAGTTCAGTTCGGTTGCGCCGTCTCTCATTGAAACTGAGCAGACAAGAACCGTTGTTGCTGGAGGTAGCAAGCCAACAAGAGCTCGTCGTCCTCCACCTCTTCCTATCAAAATTGTACCCGCAACTGAGACAAAGGCCCACACTCCGCAGCCGAGTGCGACCAATAGCAAGGAGTTCTCAAGCATGATGCCGAGAACTGATGTGCCGATTAGTAGGCCAGGGCAAATAGAGCATGTGACAGCTTCCCCAGCACGCCTACAGTCAATCATGCGCTACAACAGTAGTATTCGGCTTCTGCGTTCCCAGATCGGGTCGAGTATTGCGGACATTAACTCCCTGATTGACGAAGTGACTGAAATCCAGCATACTCGGAGAATCTCTAAGACTATCCGACGCTCGGGCTCGTTTTGGAGCTTCAGCCCTATCAAAGATCCGACTCATCGGGAGAACAATAGTCCCAGGAATGCTGTGGGTTCAGGGCGGGTTGGCCCCAAGGAAACCAAGGAACACAGGATTGCCCGTCTTCGAGCCGAGGGATGGAACACGGTCGGATTGAAATCTCGCGTGAGAGGATGGAAGGGGAGCGAGTATTACAAGGCATACTGCAGCGCCGTATTGGAGGAACTATACCTGGATGTGTGAATTGGGTCGATAGTTGGTGATGTGAAAGGTTGGTTGTCTTAGCTGGTGAGGATTGGAATTTTATTTAGAGTGAGTTGAGAGAGAGAGAGAGAGAGAGAGAGAGATATGCAAGGCTGAAGGATAACTAGAGATAATGATTTAATATAATAAAATACACTGGATTAAACTAAATTGGCTGTGGCTGTGTGGACAAAGCAACCTTAAAAACAGCATCGAGACCGAATGCGAAATAGCTTGCTTGAAACAGAGTCTAGGCGTGACCCTCTGACCCTCTCGTTCTTCTTTCTTTCCCCCCACCTTCATGCCTTCACGTCTTCAGCCTCCTTTACAACTCCCTCTTCTACTCTCTTTTACTCTGTTCTCTTACTTGGTATGTTTCTCTTTCCTTCCTGTCTCTGAATTCCATTGTCTCTGGGATCCATTGGAGTGGTATCTCCTGAATTACTCCACTTATCCCGTCTGGACCTCCCTCAACTGCAAATCCTCCCCCCCCCCCCCCCCATGGACCTGGAACACTTCCCATTGTTGCCTTGTGCTCCACAAAACACTCGTCAGCGATTTAATAATAGCTAACCCTCCCCATCTAGATCCTTATTCTGTCTCCCTCATTTGTCGTATCTCCTGCTTGCCTTCGTCTGATCTCACGACAGTCTCTAAGTGCGGGGCTTATCATCCGCCTCGTTTATTGACTAGAGCACGCAAAACGGTGAACTTGGAGCCAGCCAGAGCTCCAATCCTGAAATCATGAGCTGTGAGTTCTTCTGGGATCGGTCTTAAGGTGTTATTCATTGCTGACTTCTTCTGTCGTCCAGTCAGTAATATGCTCAACAAGCTGTCCGGGCAGCCTGAAAGTTACGAGAAAAAGTACGACCTCACATCCTCCTTCGCTTCCCTCCTTCGTCTTTCCTGAGTGAGAATCCTTGCTCACCAACTGCAGAGCTTTATACAAGTTTGGAAGGACGCTAGGTGCCGGCACTTATGGAATTGTTCGCGAGGCGGAGTCTAGCACCCAGAAGGTCGCAATCAAAATAATCCTGAAGAAAAACGTTCGGGGCAACGAGCGAATGGTCTACGATGAGCTGGAGATGTTGCAGGCTCTCAATCACCCCAATATTGTCCATTTTGTCGACTGGTTCGAATCGAAGGTGAGTTGCGCATCAAGGACTGGATCTTCGGCCTGGTCTGACGCCTAATAGGACAAATTCTACATTGTCACACAACTCGCTACTGGTGGTGAGCTTTTTGATAGGATTTGCGAATGCGGAAAGTTTACGGAGAAGGACGCGTCTCAGACCATTCGACAGGTCCTTGACGCGGTCAACTACTTGCACCAACGGAACATCGTCCATCGAGGTCTGTCTACTTGTCTGAGTTACCTCTCCCTGTGTTTATTAACTGGTGGTCCCAGATCTGAAACCTGAAAATCTTCTCTACCTAGCCCCAGGGGAGTCTCCCCTCGTGCTGGCTGACTTTGGTATTGCCAAAATGTTGGAGACTCCGACCGAACTTCTTACAAGTATGGCTGGTTCCTTCGGCTATGCTGCGCCAGAGGTTATGTTGAAGAAGGGACACGGCAAAGCTGTCGACATGTGGTCATTGGGCGTTATCACCTATACCCTACTCTGTGGATACTCGCCCTTCCGAGCGGAAAACTTGACCGATTTGATTGAAGAGTGCCGTTCTGGTCAAATAATCTTCCACGACCGATACTGGCGTGATGTTTCAAAGGACGCAAAAGACTTTATCCTCTCTCTCCTCCAGGTTGATCCTTCCAAGCGTGCGACATCCGAGGTTGCCCTAAAGCATACTTGGTTGACCGGTGAGTCGGCGAGTGACCGTGACTTGCTACCCGAGATCAAGGCCTACATTGCGAGATCCCGTCTCCGGCGAGGCATCGAAATTGTCAAACTTGCGAACCGTATTGAGGCACTCAAGATGCAAGAAGAAGACGAAGAAGATATCCCTAGTCCTGCAGACATGGCAGGGGAGACCAATAATTCCGGTCCATCACCTTCCCCAGGTCCTTCGGGCGCCAGCGACAAGCCAGATTCCGCTAGTGGAGAGGGCGGGACCAAGAAGCGAAGCTTGAGTAAGATTGCCCGAGGATCCATCTTCCGAGAGGTGGTCCTTGCGAAGGTCCGAGAGATGAAGGAGAACGAAGAAAGAGAAAGGATTGAGCGTGAGGCTCGCGAGAAAACGCATACTTGATTGAGATAATAACTTGTTTACTGTTCTTTCGATTCCCCTTATCGTTTGTTTGTTGCGGTCTATGATCGGGGTTGTTTCGTGAACATATTTTACCATTTCCATATATAATGAGAATCGGCGGTTAGTCTGCTAATTGGATGATACCTGTGTTGATTTCATTCTGCCCATGGCTTACATTTATTTATCGGCATTCGATATGTGATTGACATTACCAGTCCGATGTAATTAGATCATTTACCCAGGTAGTCAACCCTCGGATATCCTATGGACTTTTCTCGGTCAGACAGTTCCCCGAAGATACATATATCCTATACCATAACTAACTTGAAAATCTGGCTAGGTGATACGCAACGCGAAAAGGCCTGCAAATCTCTCAACAGCTGTCGGCGGGAAAAGCTACTTGGACAGGCAAGTCCGACCACATCTCCGGCCCTATTTCCGAGCCCGATGTTGAAGAAAGCGGGCATAAATAGACCAGGGGAGAAGGGTGAAGCGTCTATTCAAGTAGTATACGATATATCTATCCGCTATGAACACTGAGAGCCAGCGACCAACCCTACATATCGTCATTGTGGGCGCCGGCATCGCCGGGCTCACGGCTGCCATTGCTCTAGGGAAGCAAGGTCACCATGTTGAGGTACGTATGAAGGATCATATGACGATCCTATGGTCTTCATGCGTTATTTCTAACCCTCGCAGATAATTGAGAAGTCAAAATTTGCCCAGGAGACTGGTGCCGCCGTCCACCTGCCACCTAACTGCACGGCGCTGCTCAATTGGATGGACATCGACCCGGCCCAGTTTGGAGGAAACCTTCTCGAGCAGGTAAGTAGCGTCTACGTCATTGACATGGAGACTACTTGACTAACAGGTATATCAGATGCATTTCTATGATTCCCACGGTTTCCTGAGACATAAGAAACAGTTTGCAGAGATACGGGGTAAATGGCAAGCTGTACGTGCACCTCCCCTTTCCACCAAGACGAATTGGACACACATATTGACTCAAGTAGGAATGGTATCTTGCCCACCGTGTCGATCTTCACAATCATCTCAAACAGCGCGCCAAAGAGACGGCTACACTCCACACGGGATGTAAAATTGTCAGCGTCAACATCAAGACAGGGCCGCCCTCTGTTGCGTTAGATGATGGTCGTGTATTTGTTGGTGACATTCTACTCGGTGCTGATGGATTGCGTGTAAGTATCCAGAAGTGAGTATGCCTTGAGCTATTTAGCTCATCGCGAAATAGTCTTGCATCCGCAGGGAGATTGCCCCCGCATCGCCAGCTCCGTATGTCGTGGACAAATCCTGCTTCCGCTGGCTACTCCCCACCAGCGACCTCAAAAAAGCGACTGCTACAGCAGAAAGTGTACGCGAACCGGGTGTCTTCGTTGAATGGGCCGCAGGCGACCGACGACTAGTGGCGTATCCTTGTTCCGACAACCGCATGTTCAACATGGTTGCATTCTTGCCAACAGCAGATGCCGGGATACCAGGCGGGGGTGAGTTTGCGATGTGACGTTCATAATAAGACTGAGTGTGAGCTAACAAAATATAAATAGGATGGCAGGCCACCGGAGATAAGACCGCGTTGGTCCATGCGTTTTCCGAATTCCCATCAGGTGTTCGTGCCCTAGCCGAGCAAGCGGGCGACGATCTCAAGGTGTGGGAGCTCTACGAGATGGAGTCGCTGCCCACGTGGGTCACCGGACACTGTGCGTTGCTGGGTGATGCAGCACATCCATTCCAACCATGTAAGTCCGCCTTGTCCGCAGCCTATGAGATGCCAACCAATGTGGTAGATCTGGGCCAAGGAGCCGCCATGGCCATCGAGGATGCCGTCAGCTTGGCCACACTGCTTCCCCGGAATACCAAAACGGACGACATTCCGGCGCGATTACTGCTCTATGAGAAGGCACGCCGGCCGCGCGTCGAAATGATTCTTGGATATACGCGGCTGAACGGGCGGGATGAGAACGACAGCTCGGCACGCCGTGTCACCGGTAAGTTCAATGCGGGCTGTGGTTGGTCTTCCTAAAGCTAATTAAGAGTCTAGTGACGGAGATGGTGCATTTCATGAACAAATGCTTCGACCATAACGAAATTAAGGCCTCGTCGAGTCTCCTGGAAGACTCGCTGGCCGAGAAGACTTTATCTTCACTAACGTGAATAACCCATACCGATAGAATCTAGTAGTTATCTAGCCAGCAATGGATTCAACCGTATAGGGGTGAGCAATTCAGTAAGATAGTATTTTAAAAACTTGGAAATAACTGCAAGGCCATGAAGATTCCAGAAATGCTCAACCTCAGCTTTCGTCCAACATTGTCCACCCACGGGTAAACCCTAAAAACCTCACTACCCGCTTGATCAACGCCCTTCTTCAAACAGTTTCCTCTCCCATGTCACTTCATCTCCTCTGGTCTCACTTATTTCCTATTTCGTCGACTTCCGGAAACTCCCATATTTTTGAATTTTAGCAGAACAGCACGCCAAAGACCAAGATTTCTCCAACTTTGCATCCAGTCACTAGCTGTAAACCCAACCACCGTGTGAGAAGCGTTCTTAGTCCCCGGAGCCTTTCTCGAAGTTGAAATGTCCTTAACGGTATTTACCACCATGTGAGAAGCATTCTTAGTCGCCCGAGCCTTTATCGGAGTGGACAGATCCTTGAGGGCCTTTTCAATTGCAGCCTCAAGAGCGGGGTACTGGTTTTGAACGTTTTCCCAGACCGTGTGCCAACGTCTTTGAATGTCTGCCCATAGTCATGGGCAATAACATTCCGTTGCCGTATAAGCTCTCCCATGTGTTCAAAAATCTCAGGGAATCTTCCCCTGAACCCTCCGCCTTTGATGTCGCATAGGGCTTCGGAAACTGCGACCATTTCCATAATTATGAGAGCTCGAGCGCCGTATTCGTCCGAATAAAGAGGGGCGTTTACCATTTTCTGTTTTGAATTAGCATGGGTTAGATAGCAAGGACAAGTAGTCATATAGGGACAGTGTTAAATACTTCCTCGTCCATGTCATAACGGGTAATGAAGTGTTTGATCGTTCTGATTCTGAGTAGCACTCCTCTCAGAATTGCGGTATTCCTCCTGTCAGTCGACATCTTGGCTCTGTCTCCGAATTGAAGAGGTATGTAAAATGGAGATGAGCAGATTAAGAATGAAGAGCTGTAATGGAAGAGAGAGAGAGAGTCAAGAGCTACTTAAGAGAAGAGAAATATCGTGCCTCCAGTGCCAAGTTCAACTTCAAAGAGCAATGTTAATAGTGTATTCGCTTAATAGTGGTAAATGTTCCGGCTTCTTCCAGTGAAGTGTTGGAGTACAAGGACTGACAACTGCCCAGCTGAGGCTTCTTGGTCTAGTGGCATAAGTTGACATGCTTAGGTGAAGCAACTTTCCTATAGGAGTAGGGACTTTGAGAGTGTACCCTTCAACTCCTCCAGACATATAGAGCGCTGAGTGATATTTAGACACCATTGATGTCTAAAACTGATAGTAAACTGATACTGATACTGTAAGAAGGCTAGAACTGAAACTCAATCAAACAAAGAACTATGATTTTGCTCTCGCAGCTGAGATTACCATATTGTAATCAATCAAGGCAGTGAGAATTATTTCTCACTACTAGATATTGTAATTCTAACTAGTTAATAAGGAATCACTATCCCACATGCCATCCATGTATCATGCCTTCCAAGCCTTCCATGTTAGGGCATTTTCCACAGGTGAGGCTAGTTAAAGGGCGACGGATGACTAAGTCATGATATGCCACCAATCACCTGACTGCAGTAACAGGTGATGTACCGTCCATGTCCTCTTTTCCTTCCTTATGGATTTATCCATATATTCTTATTTTCGTGTTTTCCAAGGCTCTCTAATTCTCCTACTTTGTTTCTTTCCTTCTCATCCTGTGGAAACCACCGCTTAGCATACCTCCCGGCATCATCCAAAACGTCATAACCTGCACCCAATCTACATGTGAAACCCACACCAACACGGACGTCCCTCTATAGCATCCTACCGGTATTCAACAGCTTGGAATTTATAAATATTACAAATATTGCATAAATGTTTGCTGGGAAGCGTTTGAGCAAGGTTTGACTCCATAAATGTATCACCCGAGCTCTTCCGACTAACCGGCGCATTGTAGGAGCTCGTAAAGGTACTTCATTACCCAGGCACTTGGTGCCTCTTCCCTTGACTACCTACAACTGCGATTTTTGAGCTCCCATTCTCTCTTGGCGCATGGCTATAAGCCCAGACTCCGTTCGCTAATATGATTAAATCCGCATCAGATGCAAGAGCATCTTCCCCCGGGAATCACAATTGTCAAATCCGAGAACCTCGAAGAATGGCTAATGGACATCAGAGTTCTGGACAATAACCCGTTGTACCAGAACGAGGTGTACCGGCTAAAATTCACATTCAGCTCCAAATACCCCATCGGTATGTGGTCACGATCCTTCCTTCCCCTATTACGATGACAAGAAACCATGTCCTAACCGCCACCGTTCATAGAACCGCCAGAAGTCCAATTCATCCAATGCCCAGCCACCTCGGAAACGCCCCGTCCAATCCCAATACATCCACACATTTACAGCAACGGCATCATCTGCCTAGACCTATTAAGCTCCGCCGGCTGGTCGCCCGTTCAAACCGTGGAGAGCGTCTGCATGAGTATCCAAAGCATGCTAACTGCCAATACGCGGAATGAACGACCGCAGGGCGATAACGAGTTCGTCTCTTATAACCGCCGGCGTCCGCGAGATATTAATTTCTTCTACGATGATGATAATGTGTAACTGGGAGTGGGCCTTGGTCCTTCTTCTTTTTTTCGACGACTTTCAGACTGTTTTGTTTTGGTTTACCTCGGAAGAGGACGGAGCAAGGCGTAGTTGTCTGCTGTCTTTTGCATTGGCGCTGGTGTGCAGGCTTCATCGTAAGGTGTTTGGGGGTGGCGAGTTAGGATTGGCGTGAGTTCGGGTTATAACATTGACCATTTTTCACATTGTTTACGCATTTTTATTTATGCTATACTAGGTATTCATGTCAGAATTGTATCAGCCTGGTGTGTCTATTCAGATTAGGTCTGGGTAAATGCTTGTGTATGATTTGACTTATTCTTTCGGTTGCCTACTAAGTCACTTAGAGGGGTATTGACACTTATACGGATGCCCAGGATTCACTATAGAACCAGTCATCTTTCTTTTCTACTGCACATGATATTCTATAGAAAAATCATGTGTCACTATACACAGAATTGAAAGCAGAAAAGATGTCGCAAAAAAGAGGATGTCAAAAATGAGATGTAGATAGAGACATAGGAAACAACGCCATTACAAGGACATGGTACAGCTGTAGGATCGCCGCTCAATTTAGAGACCAAAGCTTTTGTTTATCCTTGGTGTTTGAGACAAGTGGAGTATCTTGGATGTGATGTTACAGAAGAATGCTTGGGATAATATATAGATATTCCTGCACAATTCTACCTGTCCACTTCACCGAACACGAGATCCATTGTTCCTATTTAGATGTTAGAGACATACAGTAGAAACAAGTCAGCTAAGATGACAAAACTTACCAATAATAGCCACAGCATCGGCCAAAAGGTGGCCACGCGCAACTTGGTCGAATCCTCCCAAGTGAGCAAAACCAGGGGCACGGATCTTGCAGCGGTATGGCCTCTCACTGCCGTCACTAACCAGGAAAACACCCATCTCACCCTTGGGCGCCTCAATGACAGAGTAGGTCTCGCCGGGGGGAACAGAGTAGCCCTTGGTGAACAGAAGGAAGTGGTGGATAAGAGCCTCCATGTTTTCCTTCATGGCGGCACGAGGGGGAGGAGAGATCTTGTAATCCTCGACACGGACAGGGCCGGGAGGCATCTTCTCCAGGCACTGGTGGATGATACGGAGGGATTGGCGGAACTCCTCCATACGGCAGAGGTAACGGTCATAGCAGTCACCGTTGATACCGACAGGGACGTCAAACTCGACCTTGTCGTAAGCATCATATGGCTGGGACTTGCGAATGTCCCATGGGACACCGGATCCACGTAGCATGACACCAGTGAAGCTCATATTCAAAGCATCGGCCGCAGGAACAACACCGACACCCTGAGTTCGAGCCTTCCAGATTCGGTTATCCGTTAGCAGTTCCTCGGTCTCGTCGATACGGTCACCGAACTGAGTTGCCCATTGATAGATATCATCGAGCAGACCAATGGGCAAGTCCTGTGATACACCACCAGGACGGACATAGGCGGCGTGGAAACGGGCACCGGAAACTCGTTCGTAGAATTCCTGTTTGGAAAAGGCCATAGGTCAGAGGAATTGCCGATGGTAGGTCGATTCAACATAATGCACACTTACCATAAGCTTCTCACGCTCTTCGAAACCCCACAAGAATGGTGTCAGAGCACCAACATCCATTGCGTGGGAAAGAACAGACATGAGATGGTTAAGGATTCGAGTGATCTCCCCAAACATGGTCCGGATCCATTTGGCTCTCTCGGGGATCTCGATATTCAGCAGCTTTTCGGTCGCAAGAGAGAAGCATTGCTCGTTTGTCATCATGGAAACATAATCCAATCGGTCGAAATAGGGCAGAGCCTGCATGTAGGTCTTGTACTCGATCAACTTCTCAGTGCCACGGTGTAGCAACCCGACATGAGGATCAGCCCGGACAATCTCTTCGCCATTCAACTCCAGAATCAACCGAAGCACACCGTGAGCAGCAGGATGTTGAGGACCAAAGTTAACGGTATAATGACGGATTTTACGGTCGATTCCTTCAGCCTTCGACTCGAGAGCAGAGCCAGTTTCGGGATCCTCCGGAGCGCCCTTGTTGGCGAAATGTGTAAAAGACGGATCAGTGGGAATAAGTCTGGTAGCCTGGTAGCTGGTAGGCTCGGCGGCACGTCGTGGAAGAGACGTCGCTATCGAGCGGGATCTGGGGATAGTGGTATTTCTGATGGATGAACGGAGACAAAGCCTTTTGGGCGCATTGCCCACCAGGCGAGCGAAAGAAACAGTCATTCGGAATATGTAGAAAATGAGGAGGGGAGAGATGAATTATGACTGTCCTCGGACCGGACGTGATCAGAAGGCCTGAGGTCAACAAATGCGGGAACGATGAGGTTGAGTTCATTTTGGTTGCTCACGTGAGGAAAGCTATGGTCATCATGCCGCCCCTGGTTGGTCTTTGGCTACCCCTTTATTCCGCACCCTGACCAATGCATGTCCTTTCCAGGCTTGGAACTCATCCTTCTGTCACCGCCTCAAATCCGACACTAGTGGGTGTGGAATATTTGGGTCTGGTTCCGCCGCAAAAAAATACTGCCGTCCAAGAAATTATTCCTTCTACATACTTCCCTCCTCCAGCATAGTGTTGTTGCCAGCAAAATGGCGCCACTTATTCCGTCGCAGGAGGAGCTGGATCGCAGAAGGGTATTTCTCCTTCTTTGTCAGCTCATCCTTTTCCTACGGATTGCTAACTTCTGATGCTAGATTATCGGCATCAATGCAGAAACTGTCACCAACATCCCCTCAACAGATTTCCCAGGCCATTGGCCAGGAGAATCGCATGAGTGGGCATTAGAGAAATTCAAAAATGTACGTTTTGTATTTTTCATCCATTTAGAATAACCCACAGTGTCAGGATTCTCATATTTCGACCAACAGGACTTCAAAGTCGAATTTCACCGAAATGATCGATTTGATGCCTCCTTCTCCCTTATCGGCCTTGACGCAGCGATCGCAAACGCCTTCCGCCGTATTCTCATGGCTGAAGTTCCTACGCTGGCCATCGAGTACGTCTTCGTTCACAACAACACCTCCGTCATCCAAGACGAAGTGCTCGCGCAACGACTGGGTCTAATCCCACTAAAAGGCTCTGTAGAGGGTCTTAACTGGATGCGTTGGTTTAAGAAACCCACAGAAGATGATCCAGACAGTGGTAGTACACCAAGTGACTACAATACCGTCGTCTTACGTCTCGGTGTCGAATGCACAGAGAATCCCAACGCTGCGCCAGGTGAACAGGATCCTCGGAAATTGTACAACAATGCCCATGTCTACGCCAGTGACATTACTTTCCATCCTGTTGGTCGCCAGGAACAGTTCTTCGTTGGTGATGGTGCTATTCAGCCAGTCAATCCGGACATCCTGATCGCGAAGCTTCGTCCTAAGCAGAAAATTGAGATGGAGCTGCATTGCATCAAGGGCATTGGAGCTGATCATGCTAAATTTTCGCCCGTGGCTACCGCGACATACCGTCTGATGCCCGATATCAAGATCGTGCGTCCGATTATTGGCGAAGATGCGAAGAAGTTCGCCAAATGTTTCCCTAAGGGCGTGATTGGTCTTGAGCCCATCACTCGCGAAGAAGCTTCACGAAAAGACAGCGGATATGAGGGCCACGAAGGTGAACAAAAGGCGGTCGTTGTCGACCCGTTCAAGGATACTGTTAGTAGGGAATGTTTGAGGCATGAGGAGTTCCAGGATAAGGTGAAGCTGGGACGGGTCCGGGACCACTTTATTTACAATGTTGAGAGCACTGGCCAGTTTGATAGCGATGTTCTCTTCCTGGAGAGTGTCAAGATACTGAAGCTGAAATGCGCCAGGTGGAAGAGAGGCTTGACAGATATCACGCGGTAATCCAGCTCCGAGTTATTGGAATAATGATGCATTTACGGCGTTGGAATATGCTATTTCGTTTAATTATTTGAGTTTGTCTAGTTAGGAAAAGTCGGCTAAATGGCTTTATGACGGAGTCGGATGGAAGCCTGGGTAGATTTAGAAAATGCGCTTGTATTTCCTATGTATCGATTTCTAAGCCAAACGCTAGTCATTTCACTGTCATGTCTCATTTCGCAAGTGGCTTCTGCCTCCTCATTTGAAAAGCAATTTGAAACGGAAATCGATGGTGTACGCAGGATCGCTGACTGCAATCTCCTGCCCATCCTCTACAAGGTCACGCAGTTTGAGCTTCAGATTTGGCCGCGTGTGTTCCTCCAGCTGCGGGGGGAAACGCTGATACAGTGTCTTCTCTTCAGTCCGCATACTCGGCCGCTTCAGCTGCGCTTCCGCTCGTTCGCCAAGGCTCTCGATATAAGCTTCCAGAGTCATGTTCGGGTCGACGGTCATCTTCCGCGCAACATTCCCACATACGGGACAGTCTGGCTTCTTTTCGGCATCAAAAGTGTATGTGTACACGCCTTCTTCACCGGCGTACATCATATAGTTCTCCAAGTATGGGTTGCAGGAAGTGGCGATCTTCAGCGCTTCGGAGGTAGTAGCCGCTGCAATGACGGCATTCGTAGATGCAATTGCGGGAATGATATTTTTTACCACCCCTTGAGTCATCTGGAAAGTCACCCCATGGATATGGAATTGCTGTGCACGATCAAGAGCAGCCTTATACACCCAGTCAATATGCTCCATGTCGTCGCTATCAAAGGTGTCATCCTTGCGTTTTTCCTGCCAGGCGATCTGATGGGCCCACTCAATGCAGTGCTGGGGTTGCCGGGGAATAGTAGCAATAGTACAAAGTGGAACTGCTGGCCGTGGAGCATGCATATCAAGCTGACACTCTATGCATGATGAGAGAGTCGGGAGAATAACACGAGCTTGACCTTTAAAACCTATACCATAATGAGCATTGAATGGGGCCATTAACAGGCAGAGATTCAGAGGACCATACCTTCTGTCCCACCATCAATGAGCGGCTTCAAACTCTCCGGATCCTCAGGATCTACCATCCCAATGAGCGTCGAATTAATCCACCGTCGGGCTTCAATGCTGTCCAACCCGCAGACAATGATCTTGAATTGCATGTAGTAATCCTCATCCTTATCTTGGATCTTGCCCACATACGGAGTAATCTTGACTCCTTTTACCCTCTTCTCAACAAACGCAGCAGCAACTTCAGCCTTTGGTTTGCCTATATCCGCATGCCGGAATAGGAATTGGCGGTTCAGGTTCGAAATATCAATATTGTCTGTTTTATGTTAGAAATAAATTCTGTAGGTTTTCTGAATATGAAACTTTCCCATATCGATAATATGAATGTCTTTAAAGCCCGACAGGGCCAAGTTCTTTAAGACCTCACATCCTAGGCCTCCAGCTCCTCTGAAATTTCATTAGCGAGCATCAAATGTGCAGGGTAGCTTAAACAAACATAACTCTAAGTATTATGTTAGCTGTCTTTCCTTCAGCTTATCAATGCATACTCACAGAACTTTAGATGACTCTAAAGACTCTATAGTCTCGGGTCCGGGGACCCAATCCTCATCACTGAAGGGGCCATGTTTGTTCAAGACCTTGTAAAGATGCTTCCTGTTTATTGTGAGCTATGCAAATTCGTAATCCGATATTTAAATTACTCACCATCGAAGAGAAGGATTTATTACTTCCATATTGGCGGGCACCATCTAGAAGCAAGCATTTGTGCTCTGACCTCGTATCTGGAAAGAGCAGTTTGAGGTTCCAATCAATGCCCGATGACGTTAACCGAGCTTCACCTTAAGTTCAATAATGAACAGTAACCTTTGGCTAAATACTTAAAGTCAAGATTTGGTTATATGATGGTTTAAGCAATAATTTACAAATCAGACAGATGATGGTCGAAAGAGAAACGCTATGAGCTTTGACGAATAGTTGTGGTGATTGCGTGGCACGTGACCCGCTCCATACAAATTGCTTTCCACTTTCGGATCTAAAGTCTTAAATTACAGCCATCTAGGAATGTCCTTTGTATAACCTTGGAAAATGGACGGGCTTCTTACTGCTGTCAAGACTGTCTCACAAAGTGAGCAGCTTTCATTAGTTAAAACCGATAATGCGCAACAGGATGTTTCCGAGCGTCATATTTCTACGCCAAAGTCCAAGCTGGATAGTGATCCAACGTCGGCCGACCATATTCTCGGAGTGCTGAAGTCTAAGCCTGATCGTGATGAACTATTCCACGTGCTCACTATACTTGACCCTTCAAATAACAAGATAACAACAAGGCAGTTTGACATCAGACTTCCAAGCCCTACAACTGCCCAGATTCTTCAAGTCTTAGTCAACACGACGGTTCCAGATCATTGGGACTCTTTGAAAGTGAAAGCCAAAGATATAAAATCCAGAGATGCGAAAGTACGGGCGGGTTTGTTGAGGTGTCTCTGCAGTGTGGCTGGTGTCAGTTCTTTGATCGCCCAGCTGCGGTCTCTGATAAGTGCTTCTCGTTCATCTTCTCAAAATGCGGAAGGATCGAGCAGTCATCTCCAGATAAAGGACATCCTTGGAGTTCTAAATGCGTTGTTGAAACCAAATGACTTTCTTTTACGTCTACATACGGATATCTCCAGCGTCTACGACAATGACACAAAAAAGCAAGTCGCTTGGAGAGAACTTGTTTCTCTAATCGCCGCTAGCAGAGTTCTCTCAATTACTGCAGAGGCACTCACTATTGTTAAGGAGCCGAATGATTCGTCCTCGCTTTCATGGGTCGGCGAAGGACCTCCTTATGCCTCGTGGTTGGGACATAACATTTCCTACATGGTTTCGAAGATCGATCTCGATAGCCTATCAGGTTGGAAAGCAGCTGCATCGCTGACAAGTCGCGCGTTGAGTCTTGGTTACACAGGTAAATTGAACGTGTCCATTGATTGCTTGTAAATGCTAACTTGATACCAGATCAGCTTGTGAAGGAAATTTACACAGGGCTTCTTATCGATCAGAGCCTTCCGAAGCAATTTTCGCTACTTTTGGATAACCTTAGGTCGACGGAGCAAATAGCCATCATAAAGGCCGTATTCCGCGATATTGGCAAGAGGTATTTCTCAGAAGAGGTGACTGGCTTTATGGATAGCTATAAGAATTCGAGCGAAAAGGTCAACGGGATTGCTACTTTATGCTCTATGCTCATTGGAGATCGACCACACTTAGAGACTCAAATCGCCGACTGGCTTGCTACAGGCCAAGGAGGCTCAATACAAACGATTGGTCTCCGTAGGGCAATATTGGCCAATTTCGCAAACAGCAAAGGTATACCTCCCAGGACAGATCAATCTCAAGCTTGACTAACCTCTTCATATAGATGCTATGGGGTCTTTGCTCACGAAAAGTCTTGAGCAATTTGGTGACAAGTTCTATATAAAGCACGCTCCGATGAGAAGTCAAGATGGTTTGTCGACATTACCATTCTAATAATTTGGCGTTCAACTAACATAAAACAGCCAATACTCAAGTCGTTCTCCTAGCTGCAGGTTACCTGTTTAGGCTAGATGCAAGTATGGTGAAAGATATAGGGCGATCAGGCATTTTTCTGAATGCTATCTCGAATCGTCTTGCAGCTGCTTCTACTCAATCGCGTTTTCTGGGGATGATAGTCGGTACAGCTATCTCTCAGCTCATAGAACAGCCAGGGAAAGCATTGAGATTCGACCTTGAGGAGATGGATAGCGAAGAAGCTCGCGGGTATCTCAACCTGGTCAAAACAAAAGATGACCTTGGCTCCTTGGATTCTCTTAAACCGCAGAAAGAGGCCGCATCGATGCCAAAGCCGGATAAAGTGTCTTCGGCTCCTCCACCTCAACCACAGAGTCGACGAAGTAAAGTTGTGGCCATTGAGGAGATAGATGAAGATGAAGATGGAGTTGAGGAGATTCCCTATGAAAACCCAAACCTTGACGAATCCGATTCCGAAGATGATCCCACTGTGGCTAATCGGCAGAAACCAACTCCTCCAGTGTAAGTGAAACAGCATTGCTTTTATGAACCGTCTGCTAAGAAACCAAACAGGTACATCCTAGACCTGATAACTTATCTTCGAAACACCGAAGACCTAGACCGGTATCATTTGGGCATTACCACCGCACCCTCATTGATCCGACGCAAGACCGGATTCGGCACAGAACTCCTAGAGCATATTACCGAACTAGCCCTTATTATAGTCGGCCTACAAGATGAAGGGAAGCTTCCGAAATTCCACGAATACCGATTACGGAGTATGATCGCATTGATAGTAGCGCAGCCTATGAAAATGGGGAATTGGTTCTCGGCAATGTTTTTTGACGGAGATATATCCCAAACGCAAAGGTCAGCTATTCTTACTGCACTGGGTCTTAGTGCTCGTGAACTAGCTGGGCATGGTGAAGAAGATGCACACATGCTGGGTCTTCCAGATATTCCAGAAACATCATTCCCATCCAAAAAACTACCACCCAGTTTTGAGGCTTTATATCAACCAGACGAGTCACCTATTTCAAGCCTCACAAAACAGCTGTCCCAAACATCTCTCCAACCATTAGCGGCCAATGCCGCGGACGCAGCTTCCGGGCCTAATGCACTCAAAGTACGCACATTCTCCTCACGGATGGAAGTCGAGAAGAAACGACAGCAACGCGAAGCCCAGAAACAGGAATCAACCATAAAGGACGTCCAGAAAGTCCTCTCAGAAGGATTCTTCTACCCACTCAAGGGTCGATTCGAAATGATGATGCTACAATTCTCATCGTAAGCCTGCCCCTTATCCAAGATCTTATACACATCAACCATATTAACAAAATACAACAGCTCAACAGCCCCCTCCTACAACC